>JAQGAF010000255.1:0-62505 GCA_034687865.1 Kryphioiulus occultus
AAACACATTTTTGGCACAGGAAATGATGTCAAAAGGTAACATTTCGTACGAAATCAGATTTCGTACGAAATTTCTCTGTCTGACAATTAATGTGGGTTGAAAAAAGTTTTTAAATCGAGGAATATTTATTGTTTCAGCGCACTTTGCATGTTCATTGCGTACTATGCAGTCTCGCTTGCCGACAAAACATGGTTGCCAAAAATGAGATGGCCGACCTTTCCGTATACAGGGCCTCTAACATAGTTAGATCGTCTGACACCTTTGCCGCCAGGGGCGCTGACGTCATCGTCCCGCACGAAGGGGTGCTAGATGTTCCCCTCTGACGTCACCCGATGAATTTCGGCGGTTAGAGAAGGCCATTGACCCGAGACGGAAAACAATCGTGTAAACAAAATTCGAGTCGTTTATTAGCCTGACGACCGCTAGGGGGTTCACCTGTTCCCCTCTGGCTCACTCGTCCGATCATACCTCTAATCACGCTGGATATTTGTAGAGAAAAATTTCGACAAGAAGGGACAGTCGAATGAATATTGGCTCGAAATAGGAAGGAAATCAACGTGTGCGAGTCCATTGGATTTATCCTTCGAGCTGAATTTCAACGAGTATTTGGAAGAAAAGCCAAGTTTTTCCTGATGTGCCCTTGACCCTGACCCGGACTGGATGTTTCATGCCTCGGACCATACCATGAACCACTGGAGCAGACCGAACCCCGGATTTGGAGTGAGTTTTTGAAGCTTTTGGGGCCAATAGGGTTAAGGTACCAAAATTTTGGCTATGGAAGAATGGGGATACTAGACTAATACTAGTATGCATGAAATCGAAATTTCAAGGTCGAAAACTGAGTGTAGGCCTAATTTAAGTTAAACTAATGAGAATATGTGGGGAAAATGGGAAAGAAATTCGTACTTTTTTTCTCTGAATTGGAAAAATTGGAAATTGAATAAACTATGAAAGGTCGAAGGTAAATTAGAGGTTAAAGGGAAAGATGGGAAGGATAGATTAAGTTTGCTGTCGATAAGTATATTTTTTGTTTAAACACTAATTTTGGAATTTTGTTTTTAAATACCGTTATTAGAGTTTTTTAAATACTGCTGTTAGAAGAATATTTGTTAAATACTGCTGTTAGAAAACGATATTTGTTAAATACTAATATTCGAATTTTTTTGTCTTAAATGTAGATATTGGAATTTTGTTTAAAAACTAATATTAGAATTTTTTAAAGACTGCTATTAAAAGAATATTTGTTAAATATTGCTGTTTGAAAAATACTTGTTCAACACTGCTATTAGAAAAAGTATTTATTAAGTATTAATATTCGTAACGTGGCTTAAATATAGATATGGGAATTTTGTTTAAGCACTAATATTAGAATTTTTAAACACTGCTATTAGAAAAAAAACATTTGTTAAATACCGTTATTAGAAAAAATATTTATTAAATACTAACATTCGAAATTTGTCTTAAATACAGCCATTAAAATTTTGATTTAAACACTAATGTGATAATTTTTGTTTTAAGTACCAATATTAGAAATTTGTGTTAAATACTAATATTATAAATTTTTGTTAAATACAAATATGCAAATTTTTGTTAAATACAAATATGCGAATTTTATTTAAACACTAATCTGAAATTTTATTTAAACTACACTTTTGTTTTAAAAACCAATTTGTGTTAAAATGGGTTTGGTAAGATGGGGAAAGGAGAGAATGTGTTAGCAGTTTTTATGATTTTGACTAAAACTTTCAAAATTGTACAAATTTCTCCCAAGTTTCTGTTTTGTTTTCGACTTTCGACATTTTTAGCCACAGAATTTAGTGCAGAATTCTGAAATTTTTTTGGGGAAAACGTATAAATGAATGCGAGAAATTGATTTTACTAATATCAGTGGTGCTTAAATGGTTTTAAACCTAAGTTTTACGAAAGCAATAAATTCACTATCAATTTATTACGTTTTTGGAAGTACTAGTATTATAAATAAATTCATTAATATTTAACCAAAAAACCAAACTACAGTACGTGTACGTCCAATCAAGAAGATGAAAAACATTGATGAACATTTCTTTCACATTGAATTAAAAAATCAATTTCTCATCATGGCGTGATGAGCATTATAATTATTGTTCGCCTTTTCCCAGATGGTAAAAAAACAGTAATTAAAAGAGGGAAAGCATTATTAATGAGCAAAATCTTAATCACGCAAATGCTCAGCGAATTTTCGAATGAGTTGCAGGGTGTCCCATAATGCTTTCGAAGAAAACTAACAAATTTTACAAAATTATCATTCTGAATGAGCTTTAAATTTTGTTTAATTAGTTTTTAATATTAGCATCATAGTAAAATTGTCGATAGAGATTAATTTTCATTTAAAAGTAATTTCTGAGGAATTTCTTCGACTTTTGCTCTTGGCATTCGTGACGGTTGCATTTCGTAAGTGGCCACTAATTTGTTTTAAATCCTTTTTTTTTTATCCGAAAATTGAATATTGTTTGGCGTTGAATGGCAGCTTCCGTCTAGGTGAATGATTTTTAAAAGCGGTGACCCTGGCGAAACTACCGTTTAAATGACCAGTTCGAATAAGAGGTAACGCTGTTGTAGAAATTGGGCAACAATCCCATTGTGCCCAGAGGCTAATGCTGGTTTCTATTTAGAGAAAAAACGACGTTGAGAAAGGTCAGATGTCGTGAAAAAATTTGTATCGATTAAAAAACGAAATTGCGATGCATATCGAATCAAAACAAGTTGCTGTAAGTTGACCACCCAAGGGACTGTCTCAAACTGGTCAACATAGGGAGGTGGTCAACATATGGAAAGAGGCTTGTACTTACACAGGATTTTAATTCAGTGAACTGCGTGTACAGTACTGTCATTTTACAGTAAATATTCATCATTCCTGAATCATTCACGAATAATCTTATTTTCATTCAGTTTTGCTAATGTACTGCAAATTTATCCAGCAATTACACGTACTATACGGTAGTACTGGAATTTTAACGCAGAAACACTGTAATGTACAGTGTGCAGTGTACTTAGAAATTTCATGCTATAAGATTAGAAAGCATATCCAGACAATTATCCTAACTGTTGTGCCAATAAACAGCACAAATCTCGAATCAAAATCTGCGATGTTTTATTTTCAATTTACAATTAAAAATGAAATTTCCCGTTTGCTGATGATTTATGACAAGGGAAGGGGCAACCAAATGCTATCATAATTTGTTAAAATAAAATTTGTGGTGCACTATGATATAGTCCCTGCTTTAAATGTGTACAAAATACAGTATGTATGTTTCAATCATGTTTTATGGTTTGTTTTCATTTGAATTTCATTTAAAAAACGCGTTTTTCACGTGTTTTTTTTTGCTCCAATCTTGACCTGACAAAACCTAAACTAAATTAACCAAAAACGTATTTTTTATTTAGTTGCCCCTAACCTCCAGGCAATCTCTGCCGGCTTACGAGCCATTAGGAGAAGCCCCCATTGGGTCTGTGGCGGAAAAAAGGCAACAACAGGGATTATATCGTAGTACAGTCAAAATTTGAGATAAAATCCATCATTTCTGAACTATTTTTGAAAAAAATTCAACGACTAAAATTATTGCATATAATTGTAACCACAATTATTAAAGAAATTTCATTAAAAATTGCAGGCGATCCAAAATTTGTCAATGGTGACGTCATTCCTCAGGGGCGTTATTAGAATACTACAAAATAGTCCCTGCTAAAAATGTGCAAATAATATTTATATTTCAACCCTACTTGTCTAGTGCTAGTACTATTGATTTTTTTTTCGTTTCCTTTTGCTTATTTTTGTGGGGGTTTTATCTTCCTAATTTTACGCAATATTTATATTTTAACCCTGCTTGTCTTGTGCAAGACAAATTGATACATCTCTATTAGTTTTTTCCGCTATTTTTCTGTGTTTTTTTCCTAAATTAACCTGTAAACGTTATTTTTTTAATTCAGCTGCCCCTAACCGCCAGGCAAACACTGCCAGCTTACGAGTCGTTAGGAGAAGCCCGCTTTCGCATTTAGTTTATGGCGGGGTAGGGCATATTCCGTAGCACAACCTTTAATTAGGGGACCTGAGGGGTTTTTTGATGACGAAATTCTTGAACATTACCCTTGTTTCGAGGAATTCTAGGATTACGTAAAAACTTGGATTTCATTCAATACTTTTAGAAATACGAGCTGGTATTTCGTAATAATCGTCGATTAACAGAGGTAACACCCCTCCAGACACAAATACCTTTCTGGTGTTGAATCAAAATGTAGTTTTTAACTGAACTTCAGTGTAATTTCCAATTACGAAATGATTAACTTCGGAAAATCGGTAATGAATCATCCCTGCCTAGCTTGATCGGCCGTTAAGTTGCTCGTTAAACGCTCGTTAGGGCAAAATTTAAGCGAGGTACTGGAGGTGAAGATGCTAAACCATAAATCAACTTCCATTCGTTAATTTCTCTGCTTCCTAGCCCATTTTTCCTAATTTACGATCCCACTAATATGCTTCGAGGCGTTTATCATTTTTCCAAATTGCGCAGAAATTGAACTTTTCGGAGGTTAAACGTCGTCCTATAAATTCGATTATGAATGCAGGGGGTCGTGGGGGGTCTCAACATTCGCAGTCATAAACGACGTTCGATTAAATATTTGTTATGATTCGCCAGACTGACTCGTACGATCAATAAAATTTGTGGCTACCAAACAGGAAGCCATGTTGCAGCCAATTATGCGAATTAAAACCGCATTGTTTCCTCCTGTTTCGGCTCCCTTGTGTTCACAAAGGCAGTTTATTTGGCGTTTTTTCGACCAAATGTGACCTCTGGTCCGGTAGCTAACCGATGATTTCCAAACAGCAGTTGTCCATCCTGAATTCATGTTGTTTTCGGTTTTTTGAATGGAGTTCAACACTACCTGTTGATTGTCTAAGCTAATACGAGTTTTGGAAGTCATGGTATGCAGCGCCATCTATGGTGCGTGCAAAGAGGGGACACCCTGTATGAAACCAAATTTAGTTAATATTAATTTAAATTAATCCAGAATAAATCCTGAATGATCGGTTTGTAGTTAATATTAATTTTATTTTTTTAAATTTTAATTAAAATAACAATCTTTGGTAGGACACCCTGTATGTAACCAAATTTTGTTAATATTAATTTAAATTAATCCAAAAATAAATCCTGAATGTTCGGTTTGTAGTTAATATTAGTTTTATTTTTTTAAATTTTAATTAAAATAACATCATTATTAGGACACCCTATATGTAACCAAATTTAGTTAATATTAATTTAAATTAATCCAAAATAAATCGTGAATGTTCGATTTGTAGTTAATATTAGTTTAATTTTTTTAAATTTAATTAAAATAACAATCATTATTAGGACACCCCATATGTAACCAAATTTAGTTAATATTAATTTAAATTAATCCAAAATAAATCGTGAATGTTCGGTTTGTAGTTAATATTAGTTTAATTTTTTAAATTTTAATTAAAATAACAATCATTATTAGAACAACCTGTATGTAACCAAATTTTGGTTAATATTAAGTTAAATTAATCCAATTTCTGGGAAATTAAAGCTGAATGATGTAGAGACTAAGCTTATTTTCTACAAAAAATTTAAAATGTATGGAAAAATACTGAAAAACTTTCAATATCCCATCCCTTATCTCATTTTTAAACAAAAATCCTTCATTAAAGTATTTTTTTAACCAAGATCTTTTACTTTTCTTGAATTTTGAGCCAAATATAAACTGAAATTTATTTTTAAAATCTAAATTTATACTTACCAGTCACTGGAAAAATGTTTAATTTGTAACCAACAATTTCTCATTAAGGTATTTTTTAACCAAAATCTTCCTCTTTTTTTGAATTTTGAGCCAAATTTAAACTGAAATTTATTTTCTAAAATCTAAATTTGTACTTACCAGTCACTGGAACGATATCAATTAATTATATAAATTTAATAAATTTGCAATTTTTATATCAATTTAAAATAAAAAATAGACCTTCATCAATTTTTTAAACGTATTTTCAAAATCTATTTTAACCATAAAAGGAAGGCGAATTCCTACAAATTTGTCAGCAATATACGCTGTAGTTGGCACACAGCTTATTTTTGACTAAATATTTAGAATTTATTGGAAAATACTAAAAAAACTTTCAATATTCCGCCGCTGATTTCGACTTTGCAACCGAAAATTTATCATTTACTTCACGTTTTCTGATAATTTTTTTAAAATTTCAACCACATTTAAAGTTATACATGTAGTTTAAAACGTATTTTCAGAATCTACTTTTTACCCTAAAAGGAATGCGGATTCCTACAAATTTGTCAGCAAAAATGCCTGACTTCGCTTAGTCATCACTTACTGTACATGTATGAGAAAACGATAAACCCAGAAGGCGAAACTAGTTTCAATTCCTAAAATTTCAAGCTTTCAAGGGCGTGAAAAGGTCACGCACATTAGGAAATGGGGAAAGTTTTGCACCGAAAATAATTTAAATAAACACTCGGTTCGGTCGTCCAGAAATAAAGCAGGAAGAGGATAAACAAAAACAGAAACAAAATCCGTGTGACCGACCATCTGTAACAATGGGAAAATATGGGCGTCGGGACTCACGCCCCCTGGTGCCAAAAAACGCAAATCCCACGTATACCTGTAGATGGAGCTTAGGTGCGAGAAAATAATTTTCATCTTATTTGGTCACAACTCTCACCAGGGTGCGCCATATGTTCTCTCCAGTCGCCAGGGTCATTGGCTTTCCCTTGACCACACCTCGCAGATGACCCTTGATGTTCACTACGTCCTCATGGCCTTCTATTTCAAGAATTTATAAGATTATATTTCTAGGAAATCGACTGCCAAGGGCAGCTTTTTTGTTACGGTTAGGATTTTGGAAAATGCTCAATTTTTGTCCCAAAAAAATACTCAAAAATAGCCTGTCCTTCTTCAAAAGTGAGCTCTAAATTTCCCGTTTTTCGTTGAAAATTCCTTCTAATAGAAGTCAGGGTTTCCTAGAAATTATCGATTTTTGTTGAAAAAAAATACATTTACTTTATGTAAATTTGTTAGTGTTTTTGCAACTAAAAACCCTATGCTTTATGAGAATTTGTTAGTCGAAAGCAAGGTTTATCTAAATTTGCTAATATTTGACGAAAATTCCTTCTAATATGGTTTCTAATTAATACGGTCAGTGTTTTCTAGAAATTAGCCATTTTTGTAGAAAGAAAAAATACATTTACTGCATGTAAAGTAGTTAGTTCTTTTGCAATACCCCTTTGCTTCGTGAAAATTTTTTAGTCGAAAGCAAAAGTGTCCTCTAAATTTGCTAATATTTGGCGAAAATTCCTTCTAATTTGGTTTCTAATTAATATGATTAGGGTTTTCTAGATTTCGCAGTAAAACATCTGTACTTAAGTGAACGTGTCCTCGAAATTTCCAATTCTTTTTTGGAAATTCCTCTAATATAAGTCAGGGTTTCTTAGAAATTAGCCATTTTTGTGGGAAAAAAACATTTACTTTATGAAAATTCCTTAGTGTTTTTGCAACAGAAAAACCCTTTGCTGTATGAAAATTTCTTAGTCGAAACCAAAAGTGTCCTCTGAATATGCTAATGTTTGGCGAAAATTTCTTCTAATATGATTTCTAATTAATATGGTTAGGATTTTCTAGAAAGGAGTCATTTTTGCAGAAAAAACATCTTTGCTTAATGAAAACTCCCTTGTCAAAAGTTAACGTGTCCTCCAAATTTCCAATTCTTTGTTGAAAATTCCTGCTAATATTAGTTAGGATTTCCTAGAAATTATCAATTTTTGCAGAAGCGCTCTAAATTTTCTAGTCTTCTGCGAAAATGTCTTCTAATGTTGTTTCGATGTGTAACGTGGTTAGGATTTTCTAGAAATGAGCCATTGTGTCCGAAAATTTGGGAAACTAATGCTGATATACCTGTAGTTGTTGTTACAGAGTGGAGACAGTTAGGGCACCCTGTATTTTGACTGGTGCATTTCAAAGGGCATCTGCCCAAGTGAAATTAATGTCTACATCGTTTCTAAAATTGAGTTGATTAATTTTGAATGCTTGCTTCACTGGTCTTTATTGCTTTTAATTCAACTTTTAATAGTCGATTGGCTTATCAGCCAAATCCCCAATTGATATTTTTTTTCTGTTTATAAAAAGCAGGCGCATGTAGATTGCTATCGTGAAGGGAGATTTCATCGACCTAATACATCTTGATTATCCGTTATCAAAAATAACGAATCCAATTAAACTAAAATGGACCGCGTTACAAAAGTTGAAAGGCAGCGCCATTGGCAGGGCATGGCAAAATGCAGTCAACTTTGGTGGCGGACGCGCAATTTGAAAGATGCGTTTTTGGCGCTATAAGAAAAGATAAAAATCAATAAATTAATGAATTTGAATGTTGTAGATGGAGCAAGTAATTTTCGTTCAGTGTGTTTAATGAATTATTTATTAAAATTACAAGAATTTTGATATCAAAAACTCATCATTTAATCGAGCAGGTTTATCAAATTCTAGTAAAGGTAGCCATATAGCGAAAATAAACTGAAAGTAAACTGGATAATGTTTTCCATACACAAATATTATCTACACTTACGAGCAAAAAATTCGGGCCACTTGCAAGAATCGAGTAAAAAAATGTGTTTTTCTCAGAAACCAAATGTCGGATTTAAAATCGGAAATATGTGTTTCGTAGACTATTCATTCCTCTTTATAATTCGCCTAGTGTGAAAAGGATTTCTGCTGAGTTTCTCTGGAGAATAGCTGTACAACTTGTCCGGCTACTTTTGATGTAGAATGGTCATTTTATCGAGAAGCCATTAATTAACAATACGTCTGGATGCGTGTTAATTAAGCTCTGATAATCAAATTTCATTCAGAATTACGTTTATAGCCACAGGGGTACGAGAATGCATATGTCATAAATAATGCAAATTTGGGTTGCTTTAAGTTCGACATTTTACGCCTCAAATATGCATATGGATTTTTATGCAAATAAAGCGAATTATAAGAAGAAGAATTTGTCTAAAAAACACATTTTTCCGATACTAAATCGGATATTTGGTTTCTGAGAAAACCACATTTTTACTCGATTCTTGCAGGTTGCCCGAATTTTTGCTCGAAAATGTATATAAAATTTATCTCAATTTTTATTATTTCTGCATTTCACAATGCATTTGAAGCGTATTTCCTTTCCATGTGGGCAATTTGAGATATTTGCTATGACACTATGTGATGGTCACTAATGTCCAGTTTCCGTTTCTTGTCTTCAGGGTCACTCCATGAGCTCCGGCTACTACCGTCGGTCAGTGCAAGTGGAACCGGAAACCCGCTGCGGCCGCCATTGTTGCTGTGAGTCCAACTTCCGGATGCTCTTGTACGTCCTGATGGGAAGCGCCGTAGCTGTCATCGTCATCATTGTGGTGCTCTTGACCGTGTTTTTCGTGGAACCAGGTCAGAATTAATGAAAACATTGTCGTTTTGTTTTAGAAAATAACGAAATTTTTAATATTAGACGATGAGAAATTGAACTTTTGGAAGTGAGATGAATCACTTAGGCAACGTTCAAGTATTTTGTCATCATCAAATCGTAATTTACAAAACCCTCCCTTCATGATTGCGGTATTGGTGATCTAGGTTTTTAAACAGTGTGATATTGCAATTTTTGAAAAACATGCCCTTTAAATCGAAAAGGCTTTCGCTTAATTGTAGTTATTACTGAACACATTTTCGAGAGTTTGGGCCAAAATCCATCATTAGATATATTGTTTTTTTTTTTGCTTTTTTTTTTCTAAAACGTTTTCCCATTGGGTTTCTGCTCTCCCTCCTAAAACAATAAAAAATACCAAATTATTTTTTCCGCTTAGAAATATGTGCAAGATCCATCTTACCCTCTGTTTTATAGAAATACAGCATCGTGCATTTCTGTCAAACTATAAATAACGAATTTTAGCACAGTGTTTTATGGAACCATTTATGCAAATTAGCTCAGGAATAACGATGGGCTAAAATTCGTTATTTCTGAGCTAATTTGCATGAAAGGTCTGTAGAACACAGGACTAAAATTAGTTTATTTCTGAGCTAACATTTGGCTAAAATTCGTATATTTCTCGGATAACACTGAGCTAAATTTCGTTTATTTCTGAGCTAACGTTGGGGTAAAATTTGTTTATTTCTGAGCTGATTTGCGTACAAAGTTCTTTCAATTCGAAACAATTTTTTGTCATAGTTTTATTAAACATTTTTTGGTCAGTTAACTCCAAACAGACATGCGAAACTACACATCAGTCTTTCAAGAGATTAGTTGAAAATAAAATGTATAGGAGCTTCTATGCTAGTCAGTTTAAAGGCGATGTGGTCATTAAAGTGGTCAGCAAAGAGAATTAAGGACACTAAGGGTCACTAAAGTCAATTAAGGTAAACTAGAAGTGGTAATTCAAGTGGTCAGTTGGAAACAAAATCACTCACGTTCCACGATGGTCAGTTAAACTTTTTAAAGAGAAGAAACCCTAAGATTGGTCAGTGCTGTGTAGTTTCTAAAATGTTGCTCGTATAATTATCAAATAAATGCTGATTTTCTTTTCGATTTTGATTTCGTGCATATACAGCCGAAGGTCCGAGTCACAACGCCACGGTCAAGCAGTCCGCTTCCGGTCTTCAGATCGAGAAAATCGTGGACGAAAATGTCGTACTTCCGGTGGTCAGCAGCGAGGGTGAGCCGCCACCACCACCGCCACTTCCGGTCAAGATCATGGTCAGAAAAACTACCCCAGACCTAGAGAAGACGACGGAGGGGTCAGTGGTGACCACCGCTTCGGCCACTGACCAGCGACTGACCGATGACCATTCACTTAGGGTACCGGAAGTGCCCAGCCAACCGGAAGTGCCCAGCCAACCGGAAGTGGTGGAGCAGGACTATGAGTCGTTTGGAGAGGCGGTGCCAGTGAGCGACAGCCAATCAAAAGAAGATTTTCTGGACATAAAAACGACGGAATCAGGTATGGTTTCAATAATGCTTACTGCAGGTTTAATAGCCCTACAATTACAAATGGTGGCTTTATTTCTCTAACCAAAGTGTTGATCCCAACATTTGGACAAAACTTGAAAAAAACTATTTTAAATAATTTTAATATCGTTCGGTTTTTCCTAAACACGGAGAGAAACTTTAGGTTTAATGGAACAGAATTATATACGATATTAAATACAATGTATAATTAAAACCAATTTAAGTAATATTTAATAATACATTTAATAAAAACTTGTAAGATTTTATTACGTAACATAAAATGCAAATCTCTCAGTTTATCTGGAAAACGAAAAATTATTTGCAATTATAACGTCTCTATTTATTTAGTGATATTTTTTTTCAAAATTTAAAATTTTAAGCATATGATAAATGTTATTACATGTATTGAAAAATATTGATCTATAAATTTAAATTTTTCGTTATTGCAAAAATACTGTAGATTAACATGGTATATGTTGTTATTTGAACCTAAACGTTTTAAACAATTTAATTTTCGATAATTTTTCAAAATTTAAGGTTTTTAACATCTGATAAATGTTATTAAATGTATTGAAAAAGATTCATCTATTAATTTCATTTTCTAATTACTGATAATATAATGCATATTAACACGGTGTGCGTTGTTATTGAAATTGTTTTGAACGATTTATTTTTCGATAATTTTTCAAAATTTAATATCTTTAACAATATATGACAAATGTTATTTCGTAATATTTAAATATACCGTAGATCTATTGCATTTTACATTATTTTAATAATTGATATAATACATTGACATGGGATGTCTTGCTTATTTTTCATTTGTCTGCATGAAACCATTTTTTAGAAGAAAAGAAAAACCACAGAAAACAAAACTAAGAATAATTAAAATTTGCAACAACAGCTCTGAGTGTTTATTTTGGATATTTTAAAAATGCCAATCCATCAATTTTTATTTGCTTAAGTAGATGTAGAAATAATAGATTATGAAATAACGTTGATAATACCAGAAGGGGTTAAATAAGTTTGCATATCTTTGTTACAACATGTTCACAGCTCAGGCTGTAGTTTTTAATCGTATTTCAAAGATTATTTTTTATAAAAATCGTAATATATTTTCTTTCTTATGATTATGACAGCTGAGATGACCATTACAATGTTGGCAACAACGACAGCTGACCAACACAGTAATGAGTGGTCAGAAGTCACTAGTGATCCCATCGCCACCCTTTCTCCAGTGGTCATCGATTACGCCGAGGGCACCATAAGCGCCTCCATGACAGCGCCATCTGCGGTCAAGACGCGAGTGACCACCCAGCCCTCGACCTCTGACCTTTTCACACGCACTGAGGAAATTGTGCCCCTGGAGGAGCTGTTCTTCGCGTTTTCCGGAATGCACGAAGCTCAGGGTGATTCGGGGAGAAAATCGATGTCCGAGCTTGACCAGCGAGTGACCACTGTCGCTGCGGAAGTAAGTGACCAAACGGAAGTCGTTCAACCGGAAGTACTGCCGTCTGCTAGTGCCCCGTTCATTCCGATGATCCCCCCGGGCGTTTCGGACACTGTCCACTCAACGGTCAAGCCAGTGGCCGAAGGAGTGACCCCTGAGCCCCACGTTCCGTCTTTCGAAAACGTGGCGCTGGACAACACTGGCTGGAATCCCCTTCCGGATGACACATTTTACGCCTGGTTGTCCGGCAGTGGCACCGTGACCAAAGTGACTGACCAGCTGACCACTAAGGCCTTGGCCCAATTGGAAGAAGCAACCACTGCTACATGGACCAAGCAGGAAGTGACCGAAGTGCCCACCGTGTACACTGGAGCTGACGTCCTCCTCGGGCTCACCCATCCACCGGTCAGCAGCCTCACCCTGGCTGACCACATACTCTCCGAATTCATACAGCTTACCAATCCCAAGATCTACGAAAGCAGTCCTGGCAGTGGAAGCCCACCTAAATTTGGAACAGTGGACAGATCTGATACGTCATCTGGTGGTCAGTTAAAGCCAAACACACTGCACAGTGGTCAGATGGAATCAGAAAGTCATGAAAGTCGTCCTGCTGGTCAGTTGGACTCTGAGCAGCAAGGAACCCTCAATGATCAGTCAAACCCAAAAAGGCAAAAAACCCCACAAAGTGGTCATCTGGAAGGAGACAGTCATGAAAGTAATCCTGATGGTCAGTTGGAGTCGCAGCAAGGAACCTTAAATGGTCAGTCAAAATCCAAAGGACAAGAAATAATGCAAAGTGGTCATTTCAGTGATCATTTGGAATCGGAAAGTAGTGTTGGTCAGTTGGACCTTGAACGGCAAGGGACCATCAATATTCAGGTAAATCCCGGAAGTCAATTACAGACAGAAAGTCATGAAAGTCATCATGATGGTCAGCTGGACCATCAGTCTCAAAAAACCCGCAATGGTCAGTTAAAACCCGAAGGAGCCGAAACACCGCAGACCGGTCAGTCTAGTGGCGAGCTCGAGACTGTCGTAGGCTCGCAGTCCGGTGGTCAGTCGATTGACCATCAGCCCCTGGAACTGACCACCAAAAGTTTCCTCGAGTCGCTGTTCGAGAACTTCGAGCGGATACCAGTGGCTCCAGTGGAAGGATCTTCCGAGTCAGAACCCGAACCGGCTTCTGTGCCGGAGGTTTTGGGTCTGGAGGCTCCGGGCACCAAGCAGGACACCGGTCATGGCTGGACATCGACAGTGACACCTAGAGGCAGCATTCTGCTCCACCACCGTAAACCACAGATGACAGACTCACTTTCCCCATCGTTGACAGAAACGGATGCAGACAAGAAAGAGGAGAAAACGTCCAACCAATCTGCTTCCGGACAAGTCAGCGTCTCAGAAGAAGTGACGGTTGGCCACCGGGGAGCAGGAAGTGACGCCTCGCTTAATTTCGATCTTGATGAGGTCAGCGAGCGGATCGTCGCAGATCCGGTTGCCATTCGGAGCACGACCGTCTCTGCCATCCCCAGCGATTCTGGCGAATCATTGCTCAACGGTGGAGGCAGAAAGAAGGAAAATCCGCTAGGTGGCGCTGGGAAACCAGAGGCTGGAGCGCCGCAAGAGCATCCTGAAGGTGGCGCTACGAACGAGCCTTCGAAGCCGGTGACCAAAGCACCATCTAAAGTCGTAGCGCCATCTGATGTAGAAACTCAACCTGATGTCGAAACGCAACCTGAAAGAGAAACCGCTAATGACAATCCGGCGAAACGTCCTCAAGGTGGCGTCATCATCGACGCAAATGGACATGATGGCGATCCTTCACAGAAAACACAAGATGGCGGAACTTCGGGAGATCCTCAAGATGGCGCTCCGGCAAAGGACGTTCGTGAGCCGGTTGTCGAAGCGCTACCCTTAGGAGAAGCCGCAGAAGACAACCCTATGAAACGTCCACTAGGTGGCGTGCATGCAGATGGAAGCATAGTAGATGACGTTCATTCGAAGAAAACCCAAGATGGCGATACTTCGGGAAGTCCTCAAGATGGCGCTCCGGCTAAGAACGTTCACGAGCCGGTTGTAGTAGCGCCTTTGGAAAACCCGGTAGATGGCGCTCGTATCGATGAGGCCGCGAAGACTCCAGGTGGCGCTGGCATCGATGACGCTACTTCGAAACTTGACCGTGGTGGCGCCCTGATCGAGGTTGGGCCTTCGAGAAACATCGACACTCTCCCGAAAGATCCACCAGAGGTCGCTGCCACTGAGGTTACTTCTTCCACTGTTCAACCCCCAGGTGTCGCTTCGAGCACCGGATTTTCGGCGAGTCCTCATGGTGGCGCCATGGTCGCGGTGACGCCACAACCCGTAGCGAACTTCAGCGAGGTGGTTCTCGAGCTTTCCAAAAATGCCACAGATGGCGCTGGCGTCAATCCGGACCCAACGCAGCCACCCGAACGCTCATCGACAACACAAAAATGGTCGCTGGTGCCCTCTAGTGCGCATTCAACTCGCTTTGGAGCGTTACCTGTCTCCGGTGTCGGCACTGTCCAGGAGGTGTTGTTGACTGCCGACGAGGAAATCGGCCATCTTGGCGGAAGTCCACCGGCGGCTGTGCTCACGGTGGCTGTCGGCAACCTGAAGGTAGGCGACAGTGCTGCCGCAGGAAGCACGGTGGCGCCCCCCGTGGCCACTGCAACACTGCTGAACCAGGGGGCGCAACAGGGCTCCGGCGTAGCATCCGCGACACTCGACATAGCGCTGTCCTCGCAAGTACCCATAGTGACGTCAACGCAAGTAGCACCCCCTGTGTCAAGTAGCGGAGACGCAACCACGGTCCACACACGTTTGAAACCAACCACCAAGTCCCCTTCAACGACAACCACCGCGTCACTTACGTCGGCCACGGCACACCGGAAGTCCTCCATGACCGGAAGTGGCCATGTTGGGGGTGACGACAGGTCGCCGGAAGTGCGCGAGAACACCCGAAGGCTGATTTGATTCTAACTGACCAAAACTGCGTGAAAGACGTTGCTAGCCAAGCGACGAATGACATTGACGATAGAGGGCGCTGCAGCCACAAAATGGCGGCGCCCGTTTTATTTATTTATTTATGATGACATAGTGACGTCAGCTTGTCCTGCTCAGAACATTTAAGGTCTGTGATCGTGTTCGTAAACATTCCAGTTAGAGAAATTTCGTACGAAATCTGATTTCGTACGAAAATGTGTTTTCGGCGAAATATTAAGAAAACTACACATTTCGTTCGAAATCTATGCCATGATTTCGTGAGAAATGTGTACTCACACGAAATATTAGGAAAAAAAAGGTGCGCATGCGTAGAAAACATTGTGACCACGGCAATGGGGACTTTCGAAAATAAATCCCTATTGATGGTTACTCTTTCCAATAGGGACTAATAGGGATATAGCAGAACTATATGTATGGTCACACATCTTTATTACTGATTTGGGTATAATCGTACGAAATTTCTTTAACTGTTTTTACGAAATACGCAAAAGGGCATGTACTTACGAAATGTGATTTCGTTTTCGTATTTATTTTATTTCTTACGGAATTTCTCTGTCTATTTTGGAAATTTTAGAGCAAATGTTTGATTGTTACACCATGTTGCACTATTGAGCTGAATGTGGTAACTTGCATCAGGTCAAAAATAATGACAATATTGACAGTATTTTGAATGCAGCTACACGTCACATAATTTTAAACCCTTGTTATGATTTTATAAACCTCCAACTTTTAAAAGGCCATTTTAAGAAGCTCCACTACGACACATCAATCAATACAGAGGATTTTGGACAAAGGACAGACAGGATATGGAACAAGCTACCGTTAACCCCGGTTGCACTACTGTAGGTTAAATGAAAGATTACATAATCTGAAGTCAACACTGACAACAAGTTAACCTGAGTATCATCAGCTTCTCATTTACAATGTATACAATTGCCATTTACTAAATATCTGATTATTTTAGATATTTTTTAAATTCAGAATTGGGATTTTTTTTAAACCTTGAAATAGTTTTCGAGGGCCCTATTGCACAATGGTACATGTATGGAGTTGTACTTGTATGTGTTGCTCCATACGTTTGTACATATACATATACATGTACAAGTGCTTGTGTTGCAAAACAAAAAAATTCTACACTTCTGCATGTGTTGCTAATGAATAACTTACAAGTTACTAGTACATTTAATCATACTGCAAAAGTAACTAATTGCAAGTAGTTAGATATCATTGGTGTAACACAATGCCACGAAGTATTTGAAACTACATACTTACAAAAATTGTGTGTGCTGCATTGAATTGAATGAAATTGATGTATTTATGAATTTTAAGCTTTATTTCATTGCCAATTCTAATTTATATATCGATTATTTTAGATATTTTTTAAATTCAGAATTGGGATTTTTTTTAAACCTTGAAATTATGAAATATAGCTAGCCTTTTGACATTTTACACTGCAATATAAATTGTAAAATGCATTCTTCAATGCAAACAGAATACATTATACTATGCATTAGGCAACATATCCTTCAATGTGCACGCACTAAGCTTGCATTACACAATACGTTTTCCAACACACATAATACATCGCAATAATGCATTCCATTATGCATTTACAAACTGCTTAAAACACATTTTAAAATGCATTCGGAAATGCATTTTCTAATGTATTTGTCAGTACAGTTTTAAAATAAATTTGTCTCAATCTACCAACATTTTAAAATGTATTTACCAATGCATGTCTTGTACCGCATTTCTAAATGCACTACCATTACACGTGGGTACATTTGTAACATATACACAAATACTGGTACATGTTTGTGCAATAGGGCCCAGTTCGTTTCATGTTAAACTCTAAATTGCGATGACATGTCCTTGAATATCCCCCTCCCCAGGCCGTACTTTATGGACGACCCATAATTTCGTTATTGAAAGTTTTGTTAATGTATACATGTAATTACATGTAATTTCTTGTAAAAAAATTAACTGTTGAGAATACACTATTTAAGATTATCCATATTTATTTCAAACAGGTTCTGAAATGTGCACGCGCTGGTAGGGGGCGTGTTAGGACCTGTGACGTAACTGAGAAGCGCGCGCAGCCCCGCCCCAGTCCCGTGATGACGCGTTCGACGAGCTCCGTTCTAGAATTCAGGCTCTATTCTGAAACCAAGATGGACGCAAGTTGGTGGTGAAGATGCAAATTTTTGACCAATTTTGACCCGAAATCGCTTTCTAAACGAAGAAAACTGCTTTTGGAGAGCACACTGATCGAGTCTAGGACATCTAGCAACGCACACTGTAAGTTAACATCATCTATAAAACCGTTTCGACTAACAAATTTTCGAGCGAAACTGACTGCATTTGTCAACAGTCCCAACTTTTAATTACTCTTCCCTACATGTACTGTATATGTTTTCGTGCCGATTTACAGTATATTTCGAGTCACGCGACGTGATGATAAACCCTCGGTCATCGTTCGGTGTTTACCCTGGTGGAAAGATTAGTATATGATCACTATTGATATCACTACTCTATAGTGCTGAAGAGTGGTTTTTTGGACTACTGATGTCAGTATATAAAAATCAGTATGAATATTGACATCACCGATTTTACTATGGTTAGTAATATCACTATTACTATACACATAGTAATATTAATATTATTACCTGTACATGCAAGTAGTGTCATCTGTATTACAAGTCGATTCACTTAATATACAAGATACTGTACACGCTGACATTTAATATCAGTACTGATAGAATAGTGATCGATACTTAATGTACATGTATGTCACTACAGTCCATACTGTACTAATACCAATAATACTAATACTCTTTACTAATCCATAGTGTTAAGTAGTGATATATAGTGTTATCACTAAAGTATCACTAGTTTCCAGTAGTGTCAGTAATAACATAGTGATATCAGCTGTTGCAACTAAAAAGGTGGATACAAGTGTAGTGATTTGAAATGTTTGCAGTCAAATTTAATTGCATTTTTGTCATTTATAAATCTCACTATAGAGAGTTTCAATTTAACTATACATGTGCAATAATTTCACGAACTTTTGCAATTGTACTGGTCACACTAATTCTCGCCAGTATAACTCGTGCTGATATCAGTAAAGTTTATATAATATCACCATATATCAGTAAATATGAAATGATATCACTATGAATTTTATACTGATCCATACTAATCTTTTTACCAGGGGAGACATGGTCCTGTCTGTCCAAAACATTTATCAATAACGCAAAAGAAAAGCAAAACAAAAAACTCGTTGTGACCGCACACCCATTTGCGAACCCCTGCCATCAACTCCGTATCAGTCAAAAATATTTTGCCACTGCTTTTTGCATCACAAAAATCTAATCATTGTTGAACTTTTGTGCACCAAGACTTTATTTTGGACAGACATGAACTTGTCGCCGTACACTGGCAATATGTACTGATGCATTTGTGATGCAATTATAAAATAAATATCAAGACTTTTTGATCCACCCTCGTAATTTTACTGAGAAACCCATTTCGAAATGCCGAAATGTCCACTTGAATCCAGGGCTGCACTTTGGCACCTTGGTGAGGTTTACCGGGCGTTACGCCGCATAAAATTGGTGTTTATTCAGGACTTTTAGGGAAAGATCACGCGCGTGGTGAATCAAGTTTCTGGAAATAAATCTGTGATCCATCCATAGTTCAGCTACTGTAATGGGTTTTTCTGTGAGTTGAGTTAGATTTGCACTTTGACAATGCTTATAACGTTTTGAAAATGAACGCATTGGTTAAATGGTTGAGATCTGAAACTAACAATTTTGGGGTTCCTGGGCCTTCATTTGATTCAGCATGGCCTAGTGCAACTTAAAATGTTGTTTTAAGATGCATTTCTCAAGATTACCCTCAAAAAACCACCTCAAATTTGCCTAAATTATGCTGTTTTTAGCCCGCAGGATCAGATAAGAAACTGGGTTTAAATGTGTTTGAAGGTGCAGGGGGTACGAGCCACTTCTCCGCCGTTTTCATGCCATTTTTATTGTGGCTACCAACCTGGAAAACTGGAAAACTGGAAAACCTGAAAAATTCAGGAAATTTGCATTGGAACCTAACATTGTTCAGTATTAACATTTTATTTTGTTTATTATGTTGCTGTTAAATCATGTAAAAATTATTGGCCTGCTGGTTTACTCCATTCCCAATAATGAATTCTCACTAACAATGCCCACACCACACATTGTCACAATGTGGCATGGGAAATCCACAATTTATTGTTCTGTAGAATACGTCTGCAATTCATTGTGGGAGAATCAGATCTACAACATTTGCTTATGAGTTTGCTTTACAAAATGCCCGGCATGATTGCTTGAAATTACAAATTAGATATTATTAAACTCGCTGCATTGACGTATTAGCCATTTTATTTAAATGTATTGCTAGCAGGTGAAGGATTACTTGACACTGTTTTTATGGCTTCTCTAGTTTTCACCCAACGTGTTTTTAAAACTAAAATTTCTTGGGCAATAAATGCCATGATGGAGTCACCATTAAGATTATTTCAATCATTAAATGTTTTATACACTGGAAGGCATGGAAAACTCAGGGAATTTCATTTTAAAAAAAAGTAACAGTCACCATGATGTTGCACATTCATAGAACGTTAAAAGATTTTTGGGACACCATGTAATGTACATAACCAATCCTTTCGCATGGATTTGTTCAGGTTTGTTTTAGCTTTTGATTAGTCATTGTTTTTAAATGTTGTTTGCCGATATAAGTCGATTGGGTATCGATTCTACCTGCTGTCACCCTATGAGCTGAGATAGGTGAGAACGATATAACCCACAATCCCACACGATGTTGAAACAAGTTTTGTCAAGTATTTTTACAACTTTTATAACATTGTGACCCTGTACCTATGCGTGACATTGGCAGTGTTGTACATGGCTTACAAACAGCTGTAATATCTGATTCTAGTCGTATATTATATTGGAACACCGTGCATTGTTGGGTGTTTTGAGTTTATATAGGCGTTTGTTTTAGTAGACACGTTCAGATAAAGACAAGATTTATTGCATCATAGTTTGCAAATGTCAAGCAGCGAAAGCCTGTGTGGGCATCATTTAGATATCGTTTATGAGGTGCTAGCATAAAACTATGAGAAAATAAGTTTTTATGGCTCAGCATCTATAGGCTTATGCGTGTCCTTCATTTACCTGTTTGAAAACGTGAAATCGAGCCTTGACATTCATTGTAGGTTTAATCCCACTGTAGACCAATCGGTGAGCAGTAACTGATTGCATGGTTAAGTGCACTCACATATAACCCATTAGCGTCAGTTTAGTAATTCGAAAAATCAATTTGGAGTTTCTAGCCGCAGTAACCCAGCCAATGGCAACTTTATTGGTTTATAGAGTACATTCGCGCCCGTTTGTCCATGTTGTGCTGAAATTTCAGACAACTTTTTGAATTAATTCGTAATTTTTGTTTAAATAATGCAATTGTACATGTGTTTTCATTCTTTTCAAATTGATTTATCGTGAATATAAGCAGGAGTCAATGAAGGGAATGACGTGCTCGAAACTTATAATATACGTATATGAACAGTGTATGCAATTAAGATCATTGATTTTAATAACTAAATGGCTAAGTAGGCTATAACGATGCGCAAGATACCATGCGAAATATTTATCCAAATAATGAATGGTGTTATCTATTGTTTAGCGTTTATCGGTCTAGGTTATCTGACGGGCGTCAATTATTTAGGTGATGTTATGGTCTGACCTATATATATATATTATGTTTCGTTCCCCTTGTTCAGAAACGTTCTTACATATTTAAGTGAAAAATTGCCATAAATTTTGAACAAACTGAACACATTTTCCAAGAGCATGTTATTGAAGCTATTGTCACATGCTTGTTGGGTATACCAATTTTTGCACTCCAAAAAATGGTACCTTTTTAGATAATTTAAATTGGCAAGTCAGGCTAAATCAAATGATTTTTGCAACACACATATACAGTGTATGAGGGCAATGGAATTAAGTGACATACAAATTCCAGAGTTAATTTTAATGTAAAATAATGTAAAACATATTTTTATGTTTTTGCAATAACGACGTGTTATGATTGTTTTAAAACTATTGAATATTAAATCTATTTTAAAAGTGTAGGCGTGCTTTACGACTCTATTGTTTTATTTCTGTTAACATATTTTCCCTGCATACTAAGCTTGATCAGGCGCTGGTGAGAGACAATTTACCTTGAAAATCACTTTGGTAAATATCCTACCCACATAAGAAACTAACAGTAGTACCGTACATGTAGATGGCTTCTTAATTTAGAAAAAAAGTAATACGGGGTAGCACAAAGACATAAATTTTACTACTTCTTATTTCTGCCAGCTTATTAGAATGTATGTGGTTCGGTAAAGTTTCTTATGTTATCATGGTGATTAATAACCAGGTTAAAAAATACCTTGAACAACCTGGAAACCTCAGGGAATTTTTTATTAAACCGATATTGCTTTAATGCTTTCATGCTTTAATGTGTTTATTGTTGCAATTTCTTAAGAGAAATCTAGAAATTTTTTAAGTTTCACTTAGCATTAATGCGCATTCCCTCCGAAATTAATATTTCTGAAAAACATTTTAAGGAAATGTACTGAAAATCTATTATTTCCATTACAGTGTAGTTTTTCAAAAATCCCTCGATGGCGTTCCCTTTATTGTTGCTATTATTATTATTATTATTATCTTCAAAGAACTCCATTATTTACGACTGTTTTTTCTAAAATGTTCGCCTGGGGGCGTTTTTCCGCCATCCATTAATATTTCTAAATCATTTTTCATGGAAGTTTGTGTAAAATTCATCATTTATGATATTTCATTTCTAAAAACATTTCATTTAATTTCGTCAACGGCATTCCTATACAGTGTATTATTAATATGTTAATTGCCGCTTTAATTGGATTGATGGATTACACCACCTAACACTTACTGATTGTAGAGAACTGCACTGAGTTGGATTGAATATCAATAAACACATTTTTGTATGTAAATGTGGGATGATCCTGGAAAATGAGAATATGACCCTGGAAAATTCAGGGAATTCGTTTCCAGAAATTAATAGAAACCATGGCCTATGCAAAGTTTACGGAAATGATTGTCTAGCAAATTTCTTGAAATGTTAACAGTGGCGCTCAACAGTGAATGGCAATTCGGTCTCATGATACAAGTGGACACGCCATTTTGGATTTAACGCCAACTTTTTGCAACGAATTTTTGTAACATGGGAAAGACATTGACAGAGTTATGTATAAGTTCTAAAATTTCCGCCGTATGGCATTTCAATGGGTCGAATCTGTGTCAAATCTATAGAAAGTGGTTTTTAAATCGTCTGGAAATTATCCAAAAAGTGTCTGGAAAACCTGGAGAAGTCAGTAAATTTAATGGACGATTTGACCAATCCCCTCATACTATGATCGCCTTGAACAAGACAGAAACAATCTAGGAAGTGCTGCAATCTAGATAGCGATGACGTCATTCTCGTACGTCCTGGGAAGCCAGTTCTTCCAAGTAGTTCCGCGTCATTTCCGACAGTGTCACCAGCCTGACAACGACATTGACATTCTTCTTGTTAGGCCGATTTTGGTGCAATTGCGCCATGCGGCGTTTACGTAATTTGGGGTTTCCGCTCCATGCCTCCTAATTGGCCAAGTGACCCCGCTTGGGTGAACCCGCCGAAATTAGCATACGATCGCTGCTGGCACTGGATCGTATCTCGCCCGCTGTCAATGGAAAGCTGGTGTTGTTGTTTGTTTGTTCGATTCGGTGTGAATGGTTCCCTACAGCAAACAATCGTGGTTCCGCATTTCCCATTCGCTGCGGCCGTCGGATTATTTTGCTCTCGTTTCGGGGGTGGCTGACCCCGTGACGTGGCGCTGTCACCTCGTCCTTCCGGTGTTTATGGCCGCTGCGTCCATTATGCGCCTAACTAACCATAGCGCACCGTTGACTTCCGGGTAGGACGATGACGCAGACTAACGGGACGTTAATGGCCAAAAGTCATTGATGTCGATGTAACTGATCTGGATGCTAGATTTTGTTGTTATTATGTGTGACCATAAAGTCCTATCCTCATTGTAAACATAACTTTTATTAAGATCTTTTATTTAAAACGATTGTTTTGACGTCTCTAGGGTTGGACCTTTTGTAATTCACTTAAAAAATACTTAGCTAAATCCGTAAGAGCTGAAATTTGGTGGACAGATTCAATTCGCGGATCGGTGTCCTTTATTAAAATTGTGTAGATAAATGTGATTCCCTTCGCGTTTTAATTGCCCATTGGATAAAAAGGACTTTCTGATAACCGGATTTGGGTAAAAAATGACTTTCTGATAGGCGAATTTTTGGTAATGTGGGAAAAGGGTTGGGAACCACTGGTTTAAAATTATTAGGCTTGCAGATTTTGTGAGAAGTTTACTAATGTTGGTTTTGTTATCTAATTTATTTGGCAATCTCGTAATGAATGCAAAGTGAATGGACAGTTTTTTTCTAATTGCCACCCTTGATGCATTTCGCTAAAGATTAATTTATGGTGCTTAACCCACATATTATTTAAATGCAATTTAAATTGCCTTTCGTGCAAAAAACAAACTTGTGGCTAACTTTCAGAACTGTAAATGATGAATTTTTAAATATGAATATGTAGTTAATTTTGTGCACCTAATTTTTTTTAGTGGCAGTTGATGCATATAAAGTTTTACATATAATATGAGAGATTTGCTGATATGAAAGGGAGTTAGTTACTGTTGATGTTTTAACAGGCATGCAAGACTGAATTATTAAATTTACATGTATTTCTTTGCATTTTTTTAAAAAAAAAATCTATCTAGTTGGTGAACATTTTTTGCAACAATCTGTGTAAAATCATGTTTCATTCTCACAATATTGATAACCTGCATGCGTCAGTCTTATGCAAATCGGATCTGGATGAATCCTTACTAAATCGAGACGGGTAAAATAATGTAAGCCGATCATACAGGCTTAAGGAATTTCGAGGAAGGTGAATTAAGATATTCACTTCGAATCGCATCAGGTTTCGGTTCGTGAGTCACGTCATATCAGTAAATAAGGATGGAATTATTAACGAGACCCCAACGTGTCTCAGAACGGGAAAAGCATTGATTTCCAGGGAGGAAATTATTAAGATTAATTTTTGCACGCTAATTGGGGTGTCGTTCCCTGTCGCTTCCTAGACACGAAAGGCTCATACAATGCAAATTTTGGTTTTGGGTGCCAAGGGGTCATGACTTCATTGGCCTATAAATTAAGTTTTTCCTCCATGCATAACAATGTGTGAGAGGTTTGGAATTAAGTCGTCGCCAATTAAGACTTCGTTTGGTTTACTCATCTGCCACTAAGAAGTTTGTTCACTCAGTTCCTCGAAAAAGAGACCACCTCTCCATTCCTTGTCGTTAATTTATCATGTGACCCATGATCTGTAATTAAAAGGATCCACTGGGGTAAATATTTTTCGAATTTCACAGAATTCAATTGCAGACATTAGCTGTTGGTGAAACGGACCGAGGTGAAACTAATGGACAAAAACCTCAAATTTACTGAAATTGAAAAAAATTAAGCCATTGCGTTTTTTCCCCATTCGATGTAGCATAAAATTTAAATTTAACCAAGGCAACAATCACCTATAGTAATTTCCTGCCGTCTTCATGCAAATTTATAACGATTTCTAGAAAGCGTTTATTGCCAAAACTTTGCCACACATGGATGCTGACCATGAATTATTGACCCCAATGTAATCTAATTGTACATGTACATCCCAAAAATACTTCCAATAAGCGAGTTTATGTGTACGACTGTACGATTTATATATAGCATAGGGCTCCCCCAGACCTGGAAAACCTGGAATTGTCAGGGAAATTGAATCAACGTACATCTATAGGGAAAATGATTTGATTTAAAAATAGTCAGGGAATTCTGTCCCATGAAAACTGCTTTCACAAAGTCAGTTAGTAGTTTAATCAAAGAGCCAAGAAATCACTTAACATTAGTCAGTCCAGCATCTATACCGGTAGTTCTTTAAAAAACCTGAATACCGAATACGACTCCTTAAGGTGATCAACAAGTCATCAAAAGCCATTAGAAGCTAAGAAAGCCAAGCTTGCAAATCAGTTCTATGACTTCTATGACGTTTATCTCCTGCTTATACATGTACATGTATATCGTAAACAATACATATAGCATTCTCTACAAATAAATAACTTTTTCAATACATATAGCATTCTCTACAAATAAATCACTTTTTCAATATGTCAATATTAACACGTTTCCATATAAACAAAATCCCTCATCAATTTCTGTAATTTTTATACTTATTATTATTTCCACAAAAAAAAACATTTCAGGCAAAATATACAGTACCTAAAATACCTTACTTCTGGTAGAAATTTTCAAAGTAATGTTCTTATAATACATCATGTAAATCCGTAATGTTGAGTAAGAACCTACCATTTTCGCCTACAGTGTTTCCTGTTTATTATTACAAAATATTGTTTTTTAATAGAATTCAGGCTCAAATTTAATAATTAAAAATGGCTTTATGAACCTGGATAAATTAGAATATAGTGAAACCGCTCGTATAGCGGATATTCTAATGGACCGATAACGGAAAACAGTCATTTAAATGCGAAACTTGTTTACTATTTAAAATATTTGAGTTTCTGTCGTTTTAGCACTTTTTGAATGCTTGGCAGCGGTGCATGGTAACTGCTCTGTATGAGTGCACATCGTAAAAGTTTAGTTTTGTGTAGGAAAATACTTGCTTTCCTTTTGGTGGCTTTCTTGGGTCTTGACATGCTGACGGTTAACAGAGAATGGCGGTTAAACGAATGCCGGATAATCGAAGTTTAACTAATAACCTTGAAAACATGGAAAACTCAGGGAATTTCCTTTTTGGAAATTACATGAAGTATAGGCCTATAGTCACCATGTGCAGGCTTCTATCAGGCTTTTGCGAATTCGTAAATCCTCGGAAGTTTGTTCTTCAGGTGGACCATGTTTGTGAATGACCCCTTGCACGCAATTCGTGCAGGCAGCGCCACTGCACGGTCTGCTTCCTTTTCGAACACTATTTTCTCCTTGGTTTTTTAAGATCATTATCACGATGCACGCGGTGTGGTTCGTTTTCTCTCCCACACGGCAACAGTGCACAGATTGTCAGATTCGCTTTGTTTTTTGCCATCCAAGGCTCGCTGCCAATGACCGAAGTTTTTCCTATTTGCCATGCAAGACCGCCATTTTGTCATTTCGAAGGCGGAGGCACTGGTGCAAATCAGAAATGTTTTTCTTTCTTCTCTTCTCTTGTTCTTTGTGGTGTCTGTTTCTGTAGTTTTGACTAAGATGACGAGGACCCTGGACGTGGCAGAGGTGCTGACACCCTCAGACGACCCCTCACTTTTCAATCCCTTGACGTCTAGACGTTGAATGCTATGGAGGCAAAATTGGTTCAAATGTACCCTGCCCTGCAATAGGTATGCAAAAAAATCCACTTGTGTGTTTATTGCAACATTTATACGGCCAATGAATCAGGGTGTCTACCGGTCATGGAAAAGTCATGAAAATGAAATTTAGGTCGTGGAATTAAGTGACATCAACGTCATGGAAAAGTCATGAAAGTGACATCAAGGTCATTGAATTTTTGTCTTTCGATTTACAAAATAAAAATTTGGGTTTAAATTCTTCATTTGTTACCTATTTTCGCCAAAACTTTCGTCTACAGCGTGTTTTTGACCATTAATAATCTCCCAATTGAGGTAGATAGTGAATCTGAAAATCGCTGTTTAGTCTTGACATAAAACTTGAACAGAAATTTTAACTCATGGAAACGTCATTTAATTTGCAATACCAATTAAATCCAGTAGACACCCTGTGGTTGTGAATGCAATAGGTCGTATCACAGAATCTGATCTATTCTGAGTGACACGGCCTATTACATTTCACAGGGTGTCTACTGGGCATGGAAGTCATGGAAAGTAAACATGGAAGTCATGGAAAAGTCATGAAATTTATATCAGAGTCAAAGAAAAGGTATGAAATTTACAACAGGGTCATGGAATTTGTTTTTTCATTGATTTACAAAATAAAAATGTAGGTTTTAAATTCTTCATTTGTCACCTATTTCCGTAAACAGTTACGTCTAAGGCGTGTTTTTGGCCAATAATCATGTCTCCACAGTGGGAGATAATGATTCTGAAAATTGCTATTTAAGTATGACATACAACATAGACGACTACATATTCTAATAGGCATGGCAAAAATTTTGCAGTCATGGAAAAGTCATGGAATATGCCATACCAAATCCAGTAGACACCCTGATTCATTGCAGCTCATTAGATTGGCCACAATAGAGCAATAAACATACAAATGAAATTTTTGACATCCGACCTATTGCAGTTACCGCGACGAAATATTGCGTGGCTTCCCACGCCATTGTGTTTGGTTATCGCAACGTAATCGATTTTTTTACCCTTATCTGCCTGATTATGTTGACAAGTTAAGAACTGCAGTTTGTGCTGAGATGAGAAGGCATTGCCTTCTCTATAAATCAAACGTCGAATGAAGGAAAAGTTGTGTGTACGCTGATATCATCAGGCTAGATAACCCTGTAAATTTCTCAGGCTTAAATGTTATTGTGACCAGTTTAAAAAGATTGACTTTTCCTCCTAAGTTCAAGCAACGAAATGGTTTAAAAATGAAGAAACGAGAATTGCATGATCTCAAGACTAAGAAGGTAAAAATGAATACAAAGAGCATTAACTGGAGAAAGACGATATTACAAAATACAGATACATGTACATTTTTGCATTAGAAAACTCTCTGGATTAATTTAATGATGACATTGAATGTTTAGTTAATAAAAAACTTGTTAAAATGTAGTACATGGATATCATATTTCATTCCGTAAAGGAAGATATGGAAAGTTAAAGGTTGCAGCAGGACCTGGAAATTCTGTTACACACCATAAGCTACTTGTTTGAGATCATGAAAGTCGCTCACCTTGTCGCTAATAATACGGACCCAAAAAATCCTCCAAACTACCGCAATAATTTATATACACCCAGCACAATACTTGTAACTGAAAACCATAGCAATTCTAATGTATTTCGATTTTTGTTGTGTTCAGGATAATTTCATGTAGATCTTACACGAGTTTCACGAATTAAATCAGGTAGTCCAGCAAGGTGGTTGCTATAGTTTTATGGCATTCTATTGATTGGGAGTTGCCAATTGCCGTCAAAGACTTGCAATGGAATTGCTCGTTTAGCAGATGCAGTGTGTACATGTTTAGTGGTGGTCGCTGATATAGTTTTCACTGACATGCAATTTTACCAGTCAAGCTTTTATTTTAGCACACTAATGATTTTCCGAAAATTAATGTTCGCAAACGTTTCCAAATTCTTGAATTCTTTAATGCTTGTTCCATACATTAATTCTGTCACTGTTTTTTTAACTTAAGCATGTCTGTTTTGTTCTCATTTTGGGAAATTCACACAGGTACTGAGACTTTCTTCACGATATCGAACATGAGTGGTGGATTTAGCCGAAGGGCCAAGCTAAAATTATGTAGTTTGCGTTAAACATTTATTCAAATAGTTATGACTTAATAACAAATCGCTGCACGAGCCAAAACGTGTTTCTAATTAGGCCTCTGCGAATAATACTAATGTGCTAATGCAACCAAAACGAAAGTGGAACAGAATCAGCAATTAAACACTCCTTCTGCAATTACCACCGCATTTGAATTGAGATTGAAACTGCACCTCAAACCGACAAACAATTTAAGAACAGTCTGAAAGTGCAGTTTCGAAGAGAGTTTTCAGGTTATGTTGACATAAGTTCAAATAGAACGCATGGATTTGGAACATCGAAACAATCGTATGTTCCGAGCTGGGGAAAGCCACGGGTTAATGCCCAGCGTAGTTTCCCTACTTACATCTAATTAGAGCCTGGACTGTGAATTGGGGTGCGAACTTAATTTTTTCGGTTGTCAGACACTTGCCATTATTGCACGTTATTTCACTGACGATTGTCAGGCATCTGAAAACTGCTGGGAAATGTTTTGTTGGTGAAATTAATGTCGTTCATGATGTGATGAAAAAATTGGGACGTTTTTAACATTGCCGACTAATTTACATGTGAAAGGGGCTTAGAATCATGTTTCTGACACGATTCTGGATATTTCATTTCCACGTGTTTTGTATGTTCGTAACAATAAACATTCTAATGTGTCAGCCGCAGATAAGCAAAATTGTATAATAAACGTGGCCTGGAACATATTTGGCTAAAGTGATTCGATGTTTTTTTGATGTGTGTATTATGTTCTGTATAAAGACATTATCTGGAGATACTAATAGGTCAACGTTAAAAATCTCACAAACAAACAAACAATCTGGAGATACTCCAGCCATATTGGGAGAAAAATTCATTTTTATCAAATATGTGTTTGAAATGAACTTTGGAATAAACATTTTGGAACACTTGCGGCCTAAGCCTTCCCAACTCATAATTAATGCTCCATTAAATGCAAATTAAAAACTTGTCGAGATGTTTACCCGTATTGAGAATAAATTATTTCAGTTGCAGATACAGTATATGTGCAACAATTTCATACAGCCTGTTCTAGAAGACACCCGAAAGTTTAGAAATGCAGTGGCTAGACAGTTTACAGTATTGTTTAATACTGTATCATACTACAGGAATAGTTCCTGTTCTAGCATAGGCCTAGGCGTTGCAAGAAATTAGGCTTCTCCTAATGGATCGTAGGCTGGCGATGATTGCTTGGCGGTTAGGAGCAGCTAAATCAGACATTACGTGTACATGTACATTGTTAGGTCGAAGTTAAACACAAATAATAAAAAATAATAAATTGCGACAGCTAGGACAGGTGTTATACTAGACAAGTAGAGTTGAAAAATAAATAATATGTGCACATTTAATTAGAACAGGGACTATACAGAAGCTTATCCAACTTATCAGAACTTATAAGAACTTGAAACATGGTGCTCTGTTATAACATAATATGGCAACCGCACAGAGGTATTCCATGTATGCAGACAGTTTTAGACTGGCACATGCTAGATTCCCCCCCATGCTAACCCCCCTGCGGGTGCCCAAGAACATTCGTAAATATTCAAAAGATCAAAAATTTAATTTTTACAAAAAATGTATGGATTTTTTCCTAATTTCGAATTGTGATTTGAGTAGGCCCTACGCATTTGTGATTGCTGTTAATTTTAAGAAAATCTAAAATATCAACATCAGCACGGTGTTGTCAAATAACCAGTTTCTATATCATTGTCCTAAAAATTCAACGACACTTGCATTAATTTATGATTTAGCCCGAATTCATCCAAAATATTTTATTGGGGTGGAAACGTGACCCGACTAGTTGCTGTATTATGTAAATAAGTGCTGTTTTTAAATGTGTAATTCAACATCTGCGTGTCATATCACACCTACTTTGCGCCGAAATACGACCTCGCTTTTTTCACGTTATTTTTATAATCAGCATGCTCCGTGCATAAATATGTTCCTTTTGTATGCTAATTTTCCTTAATATATTTTTTTCAGGTGAAATTGGAGAGAGTCTTGGGGTTTACCGTGTCGGGGAATGCATCCCTTCGAAGCGACCCAAATACGGGAACGATTATTTATCCAGCAGGGTAAGTCACGCATTTACTGAATGCAGTAACTTTGAATAGGAATAGAGGCACCAATTTTTCTGGAAAAAATGCAACTCGAATTTAAGATCGCAGATTGCGTTCCTGTCAATACTGAATCTTTCTTGAAATTTCTCAAAAATTCTCTAAATCCATTATTGGAATCCTGGGTTTTAGTGAGTTTTCAAATTGTTATCTTCTTTACTGTCATTTCTAAAAATATTCTTAGGAAAATGCAAATAAATCCATTATTTCTGCCAGCGTTCTGCAAAAAACAACCCCTTTGACGTTTTCTTATCTATCAGTAATATTCCAAGCACCACCAATTTTTATTGAAACGTGTGCAAAATTTGTACAATGTATTTGTACAATGTAACACTATTGAGACCACACTTACAAGTCACCACAATCTCTATTTAGGGTATTGTTTTATTTATTTTTAAATACTTTCGCCTATAACACGACGCGTTCTTGGTTAATAAACGGACAGTGATTTTTTTGAAAAAATGGAAAACAAAAACAACTTTTTGCAGTATAAGCTTACATGAACGTGTAATTTTATAATTGTTTGCCAATGGCTTTCACCTTATTGCTGCATGGTCACCCCAAACCTGTAAAACTTGGGAAATAGAAAAATTTTAACCTGGAAAAGTCAGTGGAAAATGGATTTACTTTGAAAAAGCCAAGGAAATTCAACTTAACAGTGATATACGTTTTACATAGCTAGTTATTGTTTAATACAAAAATCACGCGATGACAAGCAATTCTGTGAAACAAATTAATGTGGAAATGTCAAGCTAATCTAAATTTGCTGTTTTATAATGAAAATATGTGCTCTGTCTCCTGTTTATAAATAATAGGCAATACATACCGTACATTGGCATATATCATATTATTTTGCACTGGAAAAGTCAGTGATGTTGATAATTTCGTGTCAGAGGAAAACCTTTCAGTGTCTCATAAAACATTCTCATAATATTTTTTTTATATATTGTCAAAATCCTGAATTTCATCCACAATGTTTGAAAAAATTAGCCCTCTGAAAAGTTTGGATCTGGCACTCCAGGGGGCACATGCACGTGGCCTACTGTAGTTCAAAACAAAATTCTTATAGAGGTACTTGGCAGTACTATGGTGATAATGACTGGTAACTAGTTAACCTTTTTTAGTTCTGCCTAGAATTACCAGTTGTGCTTTAAATGCTTATCTTAATGAATGAAATGTGCTTACATTGGTATGGCAAATTTCTCACAACGTTTTTTTTTTCATTTCTGATTGCATGCCTGTTCTCGTGAGAGCATTTTAATTGTGCAAAATAACGAGCCATCAACTGCTACTTCAGCAAGGCATGACCAGAATTAATTGATAAGCTTGGCCAGGCGCATCAGCTCACTTGTCGAACGTTCCAAAACCATGCATCACCAAGTGACTCATGGTGAATTGGCTTGACTTTCCAACTTTTTTCCACTTTCGATTCCCTGTGGAAGATCTTCAAAGGCGGCAGATTTCTCCCGTGAACTATGCCTTGGATTAATCAACCAATTAGCTATGCATGCTTTTTGTAGACGTCTATGACCCGCACCAATAAAACACTCCAGAGATTAGCTTCTCAGGTGTGAAGCGATTATGACAATCGTGGAACAACACGATGTTAGTCACATGAAACATCTCCGAAAAAGGTTGTTGAGCTGTGCATGATGTGACTAATTTTATCCTGTTTTTAAATCGTTAATCGTTCTTTTGGATTTATCAGCTTATTTTCCTTGACAATTCACTTCGATCACCCTTCGTATTTTGCACAAATGTGTAAATTTCATTGATTGTAAATGTAGTGTTTATCACTCTCTAATGCCTTTTTCTGTTCATCCAGAACCTTTAATTCACCATACGCATAAATATTTTAAAGATTCACTCCAGGTTGACAGTTCACTTCGATTACCCTTCGTAGATACTTATTTTGGAAATTTCCTACTTGTGACAATTATAGAAAACTAATTGCAGTGTTTATTACTCTCTAATGCTATTTTCTGTTGATCCATTACCTGCAATCTCCCATATAGTTTTAAAGGTTCAATCCAGACTGTTCGATTACCCTTCGTAATAAATTTAATTTTAGAAATATCTTAACTGTGACACATGTGAGAAAACTAAATGTAGTGTTTATCATTCTCTATTGCCATTTTCTGTTCATCCATTAACTTCGTAGTAAATTTTATTTTGGAAATTTCTTAACTGTTACACATTTTAAATTTCATTTCTTGTAAATGTAGTGTTTATCGCTCTCTAATGCCATTTTCTGTTGATCCATTACCTTCAATTCCCCATATATTTTTTAAAGATTCGCTCCAGGCTGACGATCCTTGAGATCATTAAGATGAAATAACGCCTTGAGATAAACCTCAGGATCACCTTGACTGTTTTACAAAGTAGATCAATTTTTCTGCAAATCCGTCTCAATTATAGGCGAATGATGGCGCCTTAATTATGGTAGCTCAATGCCTGAAAGGTTTGATTGCCTTTACCAAATTCGTAAAGTAGTAAATAACTGCACGGTTATTACTCGTCTGTAGAACGGCCGCGGTTAACTGGACATGGGTGACCCCCTGGCCCACATCCTCAATTTGGGTATCATTACATGACGTTCGCAGTCATTGCGAAAAAATCCCTCATGGGTTTGTTTTGTTGGGTTATATGCCAAGAGTCAAGTGAAAATGCCTAATATGGACAAGTTGGTGCTGGGGAAAGTGGGCGAAAACGGACCCATTTCAAAGCAATTTCTGAAATTCCTTGTAAGAAGGCGAATCTGGAATGACTTTTGCCTAAATCAGGCCCCCTACTTCATTAATGCCTCGACAAACAGATTAAAACCTACCTTGTTTTCTGCCATCCCATTTGCCAGCTGTAGCTCTTTAGTTCTAAAAACCGGAAAAAGTGGGTTCATTATTTGACCGTGGTTTAATTGGTTGCCTGAAATAGTCAATGAACGAAAAAGCTGAAATTGAATTTAAGATCCTATAAGTCCCTTGGTATGGAAACCCTTTGTGGAGCATGCATTTTGACTGCCGATGGGACATTACCTGATTTATACTCATCTTGCTGATTCACTGAGGATTCATCATTGCAAGGTGACTGAAGCACCCCTGCAACCATCAAGTTGTCGTTGAGAGAGACCCCTGTTGAAGTCTTGCGTGAAGCATCAAATACTACTCGGCTTACTTTGTTAGTGGTGGTACTACTTGGTTTATTGGAGACACTGGAGTCAAACTTTGAAAACAATGTTATCAAATCTATGCTGAGCTTCATCATGGCTGAGCTTCATCATGAGCGCCATTATGGTGCCACTACCATTGGGATTTTCATTGGAGGATTGGGCCTATATTTTTGGTTTTTTCCTAATGGGTGCCAATTTGTTCCCAATTAATCTAGACCTGAATGCTGCAGCTTCACTGTCAGGCCAGAGTGAGGAAATGTCATTTTTAGGGGATGGCAACTTCTGAATAAATCAGGTGTAGGCCCTCATATTGATTAAAGTCCTGCTGAAGTTATTGAAGAAACCTCAGCTATGCTTAAGACTTCAATGATTATGTATGGATTGGGACTTCAATGACTATGTATGGGACGTCAGTGACTATGTTTTAACTGGACTACTTCACATGCTTCAGTGAGTCTTGAGACTGATTGCTACTGCAAGGGAATGCTTGGGACGTCCAGGACTTCAGTGGGGCTTAAAGAACTTCAATGGGACTTGAAAGGACTTAAAATTGATTAGCTGGATTTCATTCGCGACATCATGGTACTGATGATACCGATTTAAATTGAATTTAAACTTCAAGGACTTCCTGACTTCGCAGCATGTCAGTACCTAACGCAGTCTATGGAATTCACTGAAGTCCTTGAAATCTCACTGTAGACATCGAAGTCTGAACTCTGAAGGCGGACTGCAGTCATTGATGTCTAGCAAAACCCCCTGAAGTCCGCAGTTGGGTTGACCGGCATGGGATATCCTGGTCGGCAGTGTGGTACTGATTTTAATTGAATTTAGGACTGAATTATGTCTCGCTGAAATTCTTGAAGTCTCACTGTAGGCATGAAATCTTTGATGTCTGGCAAAATTCCTGACGACCGCAGTAAGGTGTACGCAATTTTTAAGGGTTGCCACTCCTTCGGTAATTTTTCAAGTTGTCTGCAGCTGTCTAAGGTTGACCTATTTGTTCAATTGTTGATCAGTTTCAACCACTGACAATGACTGTGTGAATTGAACGAGCGCTTCGACAATGGATCAGACTGGTTCGAGCAGTTGAATTTCATGCAGAAACCAACTGAATTGTCTTCACCATTTGGCCAAGGATGAGCAGACCGCATTTCCTAGGGAATCCGTCACAAGGCGAGATTTTAGGATACATTTACTCATTTAAGATTTATGGCGGTACGTGTATCATACATGTAAATGGCACTGGCAATATTAAATTTCAAACCTGAGGACTTTCGTTTGCTCGCATCAGGGGTGCGATACCTCACCACCTGGGCAATGTCCTTGGCCGACGGTGGCGCTGGTGCAGCAGATCTCACCTTTCAAACTTGTGACCCATTGTGCGTAAACGCCAAACGTGATCCTTACGTGAAACGCTGATGAAGGCAGACTGCTTTTGACGTTCTTCAAGGCTTCCTGGTTGGTTGAGTTTTTTACCGTTCTGACACATTCCCAAGGCCGTTGTTGCCTGGCCACCCTGTGTGATTATCCCTGGAAGTTAACTGATGATAACTGAGATTGCCATTTCGGATGTTGACATCTTGTATGGTACACTGGAAAAAATTCAGCTTAGGCTGTCATGACCCTTTCATCATCTGGTGGAACTGTGATGGTAGCTACCTTGACTGGGCGGATCCAGACATGTTTCACAAAAGCCTCTCTTATACATGTATCATGCAGTATTTGTTTCAAGGCATTATCGTGCCGAATTATTTATGATGAATATTAGCTGAAGATGAGGGATTTCCATAAATCAGAAAACTTTCTTGGCAGTTTTGATAAGGAATGAAATTCTGTAGATATCGTTGTGAAACTACATGTATGTTAAAATAGTGAGTTTAAACATATTGTACATGACTGTTGGAACAAAAACTTACTGCAATAAATCTATATTACCGTAACACTGAGGATATACCGGACTAAAATCTAGTTTTACAACCTAGACGTGTTCTGTGTATTTATAGCGTTTCATTAAAATGCATTATACCGTTAGATAATTTACAATAAATTTCCCTTACATGCTCCATTTCTGAAAAAAATGATGTAAATGTACTAATTTTTATTTAACGTTTTTCTTCAACGTTAGTGTTTTATTAGATTTTTATTGACTTACGGCCAGGGAATGAACAATAAATTATTACTAGCGTGTTCCATGCAGTACAATTTGGTGGTGTAAAAAATGGTCTAAATGCACTAGTTTTTCTTTTACGTTATAGTGTTTCATTAAGTTTTATTGACTTAGACAGGCAATGTTATATAAATCTTTCATACATCTTCCATTCCAATGGTCTATATAATTAAATTTCTGAAACATGTATTTTTATTTCTGTACATATATTATACATATTACATCATTGTGTGGTTTATTGCGAAATAATAATGGCAGTTTTGATATGGATGACCCGATTTATTACGTTGGGTTATTTTTATGGCATTTGGCAGTGAATGTGAGTCATATCATAATAAATGCTCAATTAAGTCCAAAAAGAAAGCCAAATTTGTATATAATTCCCAAAAGTTAAGGTTTCTTAAAGAGTATGGGATTTAACACGTTGCACAATCAAGCATTTATGGGGTTTTAACATCACAATAATAAACATTTGGAGATAGAAAATCAATACCCTGGTTCACATTTGAAGAAAATCCATCATAAAATGTTAAGGTTTCAATGCCATTATGTTTTTCGAGTTGGCAAATACAATTGTTTTATTGCATCTTATCATTAGAATGACTTCTTTCAAATGAGAAGAAACTCTGAAGAAAGTGTTATTGCGTAATTTTGAGACGCGCTAGACGAGCTAGAATGAATTGTAAAGCTAAGGAAAAAAATAATATACTGTACAAAAAAATTGGAATATAGTTTTATTTGCAAGCTATTCTAGTTCGCAATTTTTTCTTTTCTTTTTTGGATTATTTTTGGTTACCAAAAAAAACTTCGGTCTGATAAACAGTAATCCATCCAGAAAACCTTGGATTTCCATTATCACGTCCTCGTTGATTTTGACTGTTGAGGTAATTCAGGCAGTGAATTGAGGAAAATATCATTTTAATATAGGGTTACTAATATAAATGCCACGAATTGCACGATTTCGGAATGACATCGAAGCTATTTGGAGTAGAACAAGTACAGTAAACGAAGCGTTTCTGCGTTTCTAATCGTGTACAATGAAATAATTAGCGTTTAATTCTTAACAGCCGATTTGTGGGTGAGAAGTCCATTACCTGCAACGTTAGCAATTTGCAAAGAAACCTTTGATATGAATAATATGTGCGGAAAAATGTTCCCCAACCTATAGAAACCTTTCATCCGCAGGTACCAAGTTTGGCATTTTTTGATGGTCATTCTCCATTTCCTTCTTTAGAAATAATTCGAAATGGAATGTGAAATGGAACGAAAGTTGAAGCATTGTTTATTTATTTTCTTTAAAACAAGTAACTGGACAATGAAGGACTTTTGCTACTCAGACGAACAAGATGAATTTACTTTTTGGAAACTCTTGCTTACAAATTAATGTCACTGCAATACCTAACATTCTGATGACCTAACAATATGATGAGGATTGTCTGAAATTAGATATTGCTTACTCTCCGGCTTTTTAATTGTCATGAACACTTTTTAGCCATTTGTACTCATTTCAACGAACTTGTTCTGTTTTGCAGATGTGCCATTGTTCTGTTCAGTCCTCGCAAGAACAAGCAGTCACATATCCTCAACGTTTCGAAAAAGACTGTAACATCCCTGGACGTGTCTTCCGATGGCAAATATGTCGTCACTGGCGAGGTAAGTTCGCATTAGTTCTTACTTATGGTAAATTGTAAACTTCAAAAATTATTAAAACTGTTAAATATATTTATCATCATGTATGAAATGAGCTTTTCGCCAGAATTTACCATATCTTTTAAATCTTTCAGCTTTTTAATCAGCTTTCTTTGATGGATATTTAAATGAAATTGTGATATGGCTGATAGTAGACTGATTATAGCATTTCCAGTTAGTTATTTTTTCCTGCTGCCCTAGCTCAGCATAGTAACTATCAGAAAAGGGGCTTCTCCTAATGGCTAATAGACCTGCAGTGATTGTCTACGTTTATGGCTGCTAAATAAATTACATTAGGTTAGGTCAGGTAATCACATGCACACCCAGTTCCTATATTAGATAGGCTAGACAGACTTTTAAAACTTCGCTTATGGTGCTCTCTGGATGACTATTTAATGTTGTGGGACACGTTGTTGTGAGAAAATGTAAGCTAAAATCCAACACTTTTGGTTTTGTTTTCCAAAACAAAAATGTTGCCCATGGTGCACCAGTCATTATTTATCTTTGTGGAAATCGTTAAAATTGCAGATAATTAAAAAAAATCTTGTTTTTCTTTGTGATAAACATTTGTATTCATATTCGTAGAAAAAATGCACCTGGTTGCACTTTTTTTTCTGGTAAAGTTCTTCAAAACGTTTCGCCTACAGTTCAGCACCCTTATATAATAAATAGTATTTCAAGCACATTTTTTATAGAGATGTGGGCTAAAATCCACCATTTGTACTGCATTTATGATCTAGTTTTCTAAAACCGTTACCTAATTGCGTTACTTCAATTGTTAAGATATTATAACTAAGCTAAAAATTCATTACATTGTGTACTTCGGGTAATGTTTAAAAAAAATTCACCTTTGGCGTTACCTTAATTAGTAATATGTGTAAACATTTTTTTTTAACAAAATTGAGGGCTATCAACCATATTATTGTGATTAGTTGTAGTTATTGCTTACATTTTTCATAAGTTGTAATACCAAGTCCTCAAAATCCATGAATTTGTACACGTAATAAACGCCATATTTGGACCCCGCAAAGTCTAAACCGCAATTGGACCTTGAAAACTGAGGGCATGTCCCTGGAAAAACTTGAAAACTTAGGAAATTTATTTACAGAAATTAGTAGTCACCAATCACCAAGGTTTAGCGGTTATAATTCAGTCTGTTATAATTACTGTTTTTTTAATGCAATAGCTTGCTCCGAGATTTTTGCATGGTGGCATGCATTAGGTGTTGACTTGTGGCAGAGTAAACTCAAATATTCCACTTCACTGATCATCTACATAATTTTATTCTATCATTTTTATAGTGCGGTCACTTGCCCAATGTTCGCGTTTGGGACATCCAGGAGAAGGCACAAGTCGCCGAATTTACAGGCCACAAGTACGGCATCAACTGTGTGGTAAGGATTCTATATTTCGGAGATGTCTGAAGCTGTTCTTCCGCATTTTTGCTAACTCCAATTTGTTAATTTCAGGCATTTTCGCCAAATTTGAAATATGTAGTCTCTGTCGGATCCCAGCACGATATGATCGTGAGTGTCTGGGACTTCCGAAGTGGAATAAAAGTTGCATCGAACAAAGTTTCTTCGAAGGTAAGCAGACTTCTCCCACAAGCCTTCAATGGTAATTGCACTGGGAACGCCGCAGACATTGCACATTAATTGTGTTCCTCCTTTCTTGGCTACCTGATTGTATTTTCGGAGGTAAATCAAACACGATAAACGAAAACAATGCTTGCGTGTCAAGCGTGATCGAATGTAAATTAAAACAATAGCAGCCTTGAATCGCCACCGAAAACCTGATTGAATGTGTGAACAAACTTTTAATTAGCCGGGGTGAATTCTGCAATAATTTCAAAATCCCCGGTAGTTCGTGATCGAAATTATCAGGTAGTTATCTGGGCCGGTTTTCGCCCCTAAAACGAATTATTGTTTTTCTAAAAACACACTTCTTCCCAAAAAAGGTTTGACCATTGTGATGTTTTTCTTGATGACTGAAGAGCTGCTTTGCAGAACAGTTTTTAGTGATAGCGACCATGTCACTCATTGTTAAGCAAAGAAGTCTCCTGTAATTCGCTTATCAGTCATTTCGAAAACCAGTTGGAGGCCTACATTTGCCAAAACTTTAAAAGTAATTCAAATTACCTACAAAAGGTAGCCTGTTTTTAAGAGCTGATGATTTCTCCTCGTTCGAGTTAGACGTTGGTTAGCTGTGCATTTGGAAAATTTTGCTTAGCAAAATCTTTCTTTACGATTTACTTTCTCAAATAGAAATGCACACAGGTTTCCCAAAATCTGAAATTGTTAGGGAAATTGGAAAGACATGAAAATGTCAGCTAATTTGATTTATTCCTAGTTATTGGTTAACCCAAAAGTCAAGACAAGGTGTCTGACTCTTTCTGGCAGTCTGTAAAAACTAAGTCAGGGAAATTGATATCACCTGGAAAAGTCAGGGAGATTCAAAAGAATGTCTGGAAATTTGTTGTGGTGCAACAGTTTTGATTGCTAAGTAATCTCTTAGAGAAAAAACAACCAGTAGAAAAGCTGTATTTGTGAGCTACGTTTCCATAATTAATATATCCTAATATTTCCTATGAAAAATCCTCTAAAGTGCATTATTGGTGATCTTATTTTTTTCAAAACCAAAGTGCCATAAAAATACACCTAAAATATACTATTCCTGGTATTTTTTTAATACAGCTTATGGCGTTCCTAAATGAAAAATACCGGTAATGAAAGAGACTGACTACTTATGCAATTTTTATTTGGATTCAATGTTTCGAAAGGAGAAAAAATACAGGAATGCAGTATTTAGAATCTGGTGGTTTTAAGAATAATCATCATGTTCCGGTCGTTACTAATATTTCAGTAAAACAATTTAATGCAAATACACTACTATACTCCATTATTTCTGGTAGTTTTTCAAAAATTTCGCATAGGCATTCCCTTAATTATTAATATTAATATTTTTTGTACGAAATTGTGGGCTAAAATCTATCATTTTGTGAACTAGTTTCTCTCAAATTTTCCCCTGTGATATTTGAATTGAGGCCTTCAATTTCCGTATTACCAGCTCTTCCTGGCCTTCATGACATGATAGTAATACCATTTAAATTGTTTGTGATAGATTAAAATCTTGAAAGTAAAATAAATACAGCCTGCAAACGAATTGGTGACTCCATGGATTTAGAAAGCGATAGGCTAACCACATGACTTGACCCCTTTCTATTATAAACAAGGGGTTATATCCATGAAAATTGTTTATTCTAAATTGCTTGAAATTGTGCACAAAGTAACTGGATAACTTGGAAAAGTCAGGGAAATTGTAATAGAAATTGGGAATTCACCTTTATCAGCTTTGAATAATTGGATGCAAATCTTGTTTGAAATTTTATTCAGTAGCTAAAAGTCAGCATGTTAATATTTAAATGAAATTATGAGGCATGGCTGATAGTAGGCTGATTATAGCATTTCCAGTTTGTTATTTCTAATAAATGTGGTTAATTGAGGCCTGTACAAGAATTACTGTTGTTAAAAACATTCCTTCCATTAACATGAAGCATGTTATATTTGTGCATTTTTCTTGGAATGGGTGCCAGGGAAATTTATTTCTAGGGTTTCAAGCTGCTTTTCAAGATAAATGATATTTGAAAGCGAAATTACCAAGCTGAGCAACTGTTGTTAGTATCATAAACTGGGTTGTGGGTTTAAATGGTCCATGGGCGTGTTTAGAACTCTCTGAAATACACATTAAATCCAAACAATTCTTCTATGTTAATGACTTCACTACAGATAGTCTTCAATAAGTGATAATTATTATTTGAAGGCAATTTGGGTTTTAACAATTTGTCTAAGCATCTTAGTGGTATCTAAACTACTTAACGTGGGTGGGTCGTATCCATTTATGACCAACACGTTTAATTGGGTTGCTTTCATTCACTTAAAAACTCTCCTTAATTTCAGGTTAAGGCAGTGGCATTCTCCGAAGATGGCAGTTATTTTGTGACCGTCGGCAATCGGCACGTGAAATTTTGGTATCTGAAGTGCTCTTCTAAAACCTCCAAGGTAAGTAACTTCCAATGAGTGCATTTAGATTTACTCATTCGAATAAGAGTAACAATTAAACTAAGAAAAATTGTGGAAATCGGAGATTTTAAATGGGGTAATGTGATAAATAAATTTTCGGATAACCGCGTATTGACATTTTAATCAAAGAGTTGTAATTGGGTGGAGGTTGAAGGAATATTGGGTATCTCTCGCAAAAGATACTAGTAAGTGGTCGGGATAAATGACCTACAATTCACTGAGTTTCCCCAGAATCAAATCGTTTTTCCAGTTTCTGTATATGGAACGAGTATATGTATTCAAGAATGTTTTTTTTATTTTTGTCTTAAAGTCGTGTTAAATTCAGCATGTCAGGTATTACTAGCTAGCCATGAAAGGTAGCCCGAGAGGTCAAGGAATTTGCCAAACAAAAGTGACTTTTTCAGCAAACAATGAAATGTTGGTTGCGGTTGCACGAAACGGTTTCATTTTAGGGTACTTGAATTAAGAGTGGGGTTAAGCGGATAAAAAAAGTTTGTTGTACTTTCTACCTTTTGTGGTATTCAACTCTGAGCAGGAATACGGAAATATCATTGTTGTTTCCTTTCTGATTCTGGAGTTTTACTACAAGGTGGTTAATGTCTCATGCTCGTAATATTTTTTATAATGGGCTCAGCTTTGGTTCTCTCATAGCTGATATATTTGACTGCATAAAGGTAAATATTTGCCTTAGCCAAAAGAATTACTTGTAGCCAGAAGGATGTACGCAATCTTTGTTTGCATTACCAAGTACTGGTACATGTTGCTAAACGCAATTAATGGTTAAATTGTTTGATAGCAGCTGCATTAAAGCTGAAAGCAATATGGCAAAGTTAATATTTGCTTATGGGTTTTGCTGCTATATCCAATTTTATTTTTAGCTTTTTATGTTTTTCGTTTTTAATCAAATTATTAAGGGAGACGAAGTTTCATAAATTATTTTATTGTATTTGATTCATGGAAGTGGGTGGGAAACAAGTTATGTCATGTCCGAAATGATATCTGATTGAAACCAAGTCGGAAAAAAATGTTCATGAGATGGAAAGCACTGAGGTTGGATTAATTAAATGTAAAGTTGCCCTGATATAAATAATTTAAGCAAATAACTTGTTTTCTTTAAGATTAATAAAGACTGCAATATCGTATTTTACCATTTTAAAAAGATCATAAGATAGTACTTCCCAGGAGAAAGTTGGGGAAATGCTGCATTTGTTCTCAATTTTTTTATCTAAAAATTCGCCTACGGCGTTTCCATCATCATTAATAAGCTTATTTCCTAATATTTCTTATTATGATAAATCCACAAACATGTATGACCATATTAATATCCTAAAATCCATTATTTCGGTTCACGATTATTTCTTGTAATTTTTTCAAAACTTCGCCTACGGCGTTCTCTTTATTATTAATATTGTTATTTGTTTTTAAAAAATTGTTAGCTTATCCCATCATTTCGTGATCAGATCTACAATTTCTAAAATTTCTTCCATATGGCAGTTGCATGGGTCGAATCTGTGACAAAAATGTGCCAATTCTTTAAAAAGTGTTTCTTGAAATGGTCTGGAAATTTTGCAATTCAAGCTTCAAGCTTGAATCAAGCTTGGATTCAAGCTTCGGCTAGTCACCCTGAAAAAGTGTCTGGAAAATCTGGAAATGTCAGGGAAATTGGTGGAAGATTCAGCCAGTCAACCTAATAAGTGTAAAAGTCAATCCCATCAGTGTTCGCTTCTGTCACATTTGTAACGATCATTTTGAATTATTTTTAGTATAATGAAACCGTCCCCCTCATGGGCCGATCAGCCATCCTGGGTGAGAAACGGAACAACTATTTCTGCGACGTGGCCTGCGGCAAGGGTGACATTGCCGAAAGCACTTTCTCCATCACCAAGACGGGGCTTCTGTGCGAGTTCAACAGGCGGCGTCTTCTCGACAGATGGGTCGAACTAAGGGTAAGTTGCGATCATTGGCAATCAAGAAGTCCGAATTAACAATCTTGTAATGATTTTGCGCCTGCTCGTAGAAGTACCCCAGGTTTTTATGCGCTGCCTTGTTCATTCATAAAAGTGCAAGCTTTACAATGCACGGCTACTAACCAGGGTTAAGCACGTACAAGTGTTCTTTGTCGCATTGTTGAGGTTTGGTGAAGCGTGCTGTGCGTGGGCCCTCAAGCGGTAAATTTCTCACGAATAATGAAATTCGGAGAGAAATTGTTTGTGAATCGCCTTATTGCACTTATTCGGGTAGACACAAGATCTGGTGCGCAGTCGAGCTTTTCAATTAAATTTTAAAAAATTTGATGGTTTCGGTGCTGCACCGGTGGTCAACCCTGCACCAAAAACCTTGTCTCACTTGCTTAAATGTTTTTTATTCCGCAGACGCAAGGTGCCAATTGTCTCACGGTGGGTACGAGTCTCATTTTTATCGGCTGTGTGGATGGCATCGTGAGATGTTTCAACCCCTATACGCTGGAATATGTGACTACGCTGCCGAGGTCGCACTATCTGGGTGTCGATGTGGCTATGGGACTCAGCATTGCGTAAGTGATGAACGCTTAACTGCAGTTTTATTCAGTTAAATTTCCGCAAATTGCACACAAACACTGCATGTTCATTTTCATGAAATAAAATGCTGTTTTTTCTCACTTCTGAATAGTCACATGGCTGCCCAGGCACCGAACGCTAAATATCCAGACATTGTGGCGATCACGCATGATGAAACTAATAGAAAGGTAAGAGACGATCTTCATTTGCTAAAATTGGAATTACAGGGTTCTTACCATCAGGGAAAGTCAGGGAAATGAAATGTGGTCAAGGAAAGTCAGGGAAATGTGGACATTTTGCCCAAAAAAATTTAATTTTGTTGCTGAAAATTTAATTTTCCTATTACCTTGGCAAAGAAAAATATAGCAGGTACTGTCTAAAATTCATCATTTAGGATCTGATTTTTCTAAAAATGTCGCCTGCTTATATTAAATCTATTATTTCTGGTCTATTTTTTTAAAACAAAAAATGGCCTAAAGTATTGTCTTGTATATTAATTGATCTAAGAATGTCGTCAAAATTGCATTAGGACTTCATCCATTATGACATGGCGTTCTCTTAAATATTAATTTGAAGGCATTGCTGTCATCTTAATATTAACACCCATTTAATTTTTTTACAATTTTTGTGTGGTCTAGTTTATGTAAACATTTTTCCTGTGGCGTTCTCAATTCTAAAATATACGCGGGGTCGCAGCGAATGAAAATGCGAATTTTTTTTCGAAAAATATTTGATTAAAATTGTGAAAAGATCAGATATAGGCATGTGTCAATACATGAACTTTAATGGGGTTACATGTGATATTTTTTATTTGATAAGTCAGGAAAATTGATCAGGTTTGGTCAGGGAAAGTCAGGGAAATTGTGTTGCAAATTTTGATATGAACCCTGTATAAGTTGTAAAAGTGCATGCCCCGTTTCAAGGTATCAGCTTTTCCACTTCACACATTGTCTCAAGCCATTTGATTTGTTCCTAGGTGACGTGTGTATACAGCGATCATAGCATGTACATTTGGGACGTGAAGGATATCAAGAAAGTGGGAAAATCTCATTCGTTTTTGTACCATTCCGCCTGCATTTGGGGTGTGGAGGTATAGGAGGCTTTCCTTTTAATCATTTGCTATTAGTACCCAAGGAGTTTGCTTTGACTAATCTTTCTTAAAACGTTTGCTGTTAGGTCTATCCTGACACCTTCGACAGTCAAAGATCCGTGTTGCCCCCTGGATCATTCATCACCTGCTCCAGCGATGACACCATTCGGATCTGGAATTTGGATCCCGCAATGCCAAACAGTACAGTGTACAGAAAAAATCTGTATTGCAACGTAAGATTTTGTTTGCAGAATTAAGTATCATCATTGCAATAGAAATTATACTCTGATTATATTTGGAATTATTGAGGCATTGTTTTCTGCAGGAACTGTTGAAGATTGTGTATGTAGACGAGGGTTTGTCATACTTATGCGACACGGATCGCAATCCAGGTAACTGGCGATTGTGTTACCTACTGTGTTCATGCATAGACAGTTCACATGCATCATGGTGACTACCAATCTGTAAAATCTCTAAATAATTCTTACTTAAAACCCCAGAATTTGTCATTATCATAATTGTATTTTTTGTTTGTTCGCGTAAATTTTGTCAAGTCGGTGTAAGAATGGTTGGCCTGATAATTAATTCTACCATTCCCCTAAAATTCAGTATTTGTGATTAAGTTTTTCTAAATAATTTGTCTGCAGCACCGATAAATTAATCGCACTTTATGCATTGTTAGTGATTTAGTTTAAAATTGCCATGATGTTGCCTTTGTTCATAATACGAAGAAAGTTTTTTTGAGATTTTTCATTTTCGTCCATGGGGTTGAATTTCTGTCAACATTAATATTTTTGACATTTTCAAAGTGGGTGTAAATGGCATTTGAGTTCTAATTTGTGTTACTAAATATGGTTTGTAATAGAATTATGGCACACAATCGTTACAATATATTTTTTGAAGCTGGAAAAATTAGAATATGACCCTGAAAACCTCAGGAAATTTCGTTTTCAGAAATTGGTAGACACCACGTACATGTAAACTGAATATAAATATTGGAGAAACATTGCTTTTAAATTGGAAATTTTGATTATTTTAGGTGGTAGCAACGATAAAGTGGACGCCACTTACGATACGAAGAATGGCGTCCGTTGTATTCGCATCAGCCCTGATGGCCTCAACCTGGCATCTGGAGATCGATCCGGAAACATCCGAATTCACGAACTGCAGCGCATGGGCGAAGTGTGTAATATCGAAGCGCATGACGGTGAGGTGTTGAACTTGGAATATTCCAAGCCAGACACTGGCTATCGCTTCTTGGCATCAGCCAGCCGTGATCGGCTCATACACGTCTTGGATGTGGACCAGGATTATGCATTTCTGCAAACATTGGATGATCATTCCTCATCAATCACGGCAGTGCGCTTCGTGCAAGTTGATGGGCGGCTACAGATGATCAGCTGTGGAGCCGATAAATCTGTCATCTTCCGAACGGCCCAGATGGTAAGGCTTTTTGTGCTGAGTTTCAATCGTACTGAGTTACTGTACATTTTTACCAGATTCTAAATCATAGTCAACATTTCAGACTCCCCAGTTGCAATTCATGCGGGACCACCACATTGTGGGCAAAACCACGCTGTACGATATGGAGGTGGACGTCGAGCAGAAACACATTTTAACGGCGTGCCAGGACAGACACATTCGAGTGTACTCTGTTGGAAATGGAAAGCACGCAAAATCGTTCAAGGGATCAGTTGGCGAAGATGGCACCCTCATCAAAGTTGTGCTGGACAGTTCGGGTCTGTTTGCAGCCACCAGCTGCACGGACAAAAACCTCTGCGTGTATAATTATACGACGGGGGAGTGCGTTGCCACTATGTATGGCCACTCTGAACTCGTAACTGGTTTGAGGTTTACCAACGATTGCAAGCATCTCATCTCGGTGTCGGGCGATGGGTGAGTTGCCGTTTGGCGGCATTTTGAAATTTCTTTTAATTTATGGCTTTGTCTGTGTGGCAAAATTTGTTGCTTGTTATATAAATATGATTTCCTTGCGAGCAATACTTTTTGTGTTCCAATGTATCAAGGATTGATGTCTAAATGTTTAACAAGCTGTGTTTGTCATATTTATTTACATGTTGATATTTTAACTTCTTAAAGAAAACTAAAAAAAAGGAAAAGAAAAATTATTTTGAAGTTTATCTCACTTTTGTACGCATGCATCACATCTTGAAGATTAGCATAAGTTTAAAAAATATGTAATGCTTGGACTAACACTGAATTAAGCAAGTATGAAATATTCTAGTCGTGCTTCAAAAAATAATAATAAAAAGTTGATGGTATACATTTCAATGACTCTTCGATGATGAACAAACATCCTTCCGGATCCCAGGAAATGATGCTAATGTGTTTCCTGTTTTCACCATAGATGCATATTTATTTGGAAATTACCGCTTGAAATAACTCACCAAATGCAAGTCAAGTTGGCTCAAATTGCCCCGAAAATGAAGCAACATATCAGGTGGGTGCTAATCTAAATTGTACAGTTTTGCATTTTTGTTAAATTAAATTCTACATGTAAATACCTCTTTTAGGAAAACCTCATCTCCACAGCGGCCTAGTCGCCCCCACAGTACCGGCAGTGTCATGAATGGCAGTGGAGAATTTCGACCTGGTCAACCCGATATCTTCGATGCTGGTGTTGGTGAGATTGATAATGGAGGGTTGACTGACTACAGGTTCAGCATTGGACAACTTCCAAAGTGGGCCAAAAAAGAGGTAGGTCTGAAAGCATGTTCTTTGCAGCTCAACCGCTCGTTTATAACAATTCAGTTTTTTTATTAATTTAAAAAAAAACATCAAGTAGTTTTATTCGATGTTTCTGCCAATGATCGGTGTTTTAATACTTTTTGTGATTTTTTGGATAGCTGGCTTTTGCAGGGTTCATACCGTCAGGGAAAGTCAAGAGAGAGAGAGTCAGGGAAAGTCAGGGAAATGAAATGTGGTCAGGGAAAGTCAGGAAAATATAGACATTTTGTCCAAAAAGTCAGGGAAAGTCAGGTGGGAGTCAGGGAAAGCTTTCAAATTAGACCTATAAATTAAACCTACAATCCGATATTTCCAGTAGTTTTTCAAAAAATTCGCCTACAGCGTTCCCTTTTAAAGAAATGAGTCAAGGAAATAGTTTGTCAATTGTTCTTATAATCCGTGGCAAATAAAATATAGCAGATACTGTCTAAATTCATCATTCAAGATCTGATTTTGCTACAAATTTCGCCTGCTTATATTAAATCTGTTATTTCTGGTCTAGTTTTTTTAAACAAAAATGGGCCTTCAATATTCTCTTGAATATTAATATTTCTAAGAATGCCTTCAAAATCGCATTAGGACTGCATTTTTTTTTACAAATTTCGCCTACGGCTTTCGCGTAAATGTTAATTTGCAGGCATTGCTCTCATGTTAATATTAACACCCATATCATTTATTTAGAATTTTGTTTTTGTGGTCTAGATTTTGTAAAAATGTGGCCTACGGCGTTCTCATTTCTAAAATATACGTGGTGATATTTTTGTTTGATAAGTCATGGAAATTGATCAGATTTGGTCACAGAAATTTAGTTGCAAATTTTGGTATGAACCCTGTTTTGGCAATTGGTAAATGACATATAATATTCTTCAATGTGATATAATTAAAATAATTATACAAAGATTTTACGTTTTTATTTTGACCTTTTCAATATTCCCGTTTCTTTGGCCCACCCAGGGTATTTACAGTAGTTATTATACAAGATTGCTGAGAAGGAAAGGAAGCTGACCATTCCACCTAATATTGAACGTTTTTCGCTTCAGATTGCTGACGAAGCGAGCCAAACAGTTGCGACGGAGAAATCGATTAGTGTATCACAGCCCAAGGGAAGATGGGCTCAGAGGATAGACACTCAGGGACTTGTGGTCAGATCCTTCTATAGCAACGACCACGTGATTCCTTATCCTGGACAGAGTAAGTACACTTTAGCCAGTAAATTTAGTTCTCCCCACTAACCTCACGCCAAAGCCACCACTCACATTTCCCGTGGTTCCATCTAGTGCTGGACAAAGGGGCCCCAGTGTCTTCCGAAACCTTTGCGGAAAACCAATTCCGCAAATACACAGACATACGGCGGGAGACAATAGTCATTTCCAAACAAGAAATATCCAATGATCATGCGGATTTTCTTCCTTGTCCAGAAAGCTTGCATGACATTCAGTTTGGCGGCAGCGCTCAAGCGCTCAACCGCAGCCCCACCACAGTGTCCACCAGGCGGGGCACAGAGATGTCCTTTGGCAGTCCCCGCAGGAGACTCGGGACGGAATCGAGCAGTGCCAGTAGCCAGATGCAGACTGAGGACCTGTACCTGGAGCACGATGGGGACGCTGAAGATGAGGATTCAATCGAAACCGACCATTCTGCAGACATGGACGGAGAGATAATATACTACCCGCAAGTGAACGAAACGCTTGATGCAGGCGAAGGGTAAATGATGCTAGTTTGGATAATTTAAAAATATTTCTGAGATGAAACATACTCTTATTTTTGTAAGAATGACTGTTAGGTTTGCACATGGCTTAATATTTTCGTCTTTCAGAAAATTCCAAGTGCTGGCCACAAATCAAGAAGAACTGCGGGCAGCACATCGGCGGCTGAGGAAAGGCAAAGCCGAACGACCGACTGATCTCCCGATTGCGGGACATGGTGAGTGTCATAGATGATTATTGTTCCACTTTTTCTTTGAGGGAGACTAAAAAATTGAAACGGGATCCAATAAGAAAATTGTGTATTAATTCTGACAAATCTTATAATCTAGTCATGAGATTACGAGTAAAACGTTTTCCACTTATACAAGTGGAAAACCGACCTTGATCGTCTGAAAATACAGCGGAACATATTATCCACAGGGTTCGTACCCACCTGGAAAGTCAGAAAATATCAGGGAAGCGAAAAATTGTCAGGGAAAGTCAGAAAAAATTGGCGTTTTTGCTAAAAAGTCAGGGAAAGTCAGGGAAATTTATTATTGAAATACTGGCCTGAGCTGTATTTGAGGGTTGGCGAATTTATGAGTTACCCATTTGATGAAGATGCAATTGCGCAAGAGTTAATGGACCTGCAAAAAAAAAAAAACAACATTTAAATTGAACATACTAAAAATGGAATTGTCCACACATTTGTACAGCTGCATCAATGTCTTAGTAGGTAATGATTTTCAAAAAATTTTAAACTGGCAAAATTTATTTTTATGTCAGGGAAAGTCAGGGAAATTATTTTGAGAATTTGGGTACGAACCATGATCTGCCGGCGCCGGTGGTCGAGTGGTAGCGCACTGGCCTCTCAACCCAAGGGTTGCGGGTTCGCATCCCGGCCGAGGTCGGCGGGAAAATTTTGGGCAGGCGATTTTCCTTGTGTGGCGGCTCTTTCAGATGAGAGTTTAAACCGAGGTCCCGTGCGGATCCCCCTTGCTCTCCGCAAGTTAAAGATCCCTCAGGGGGGCGTATTCCTCCCTGCGGCTAAATTTCCAGGTGGACGGTCTGCCCCCTGGCGTTGGTGATGGGCCCAATAGGTGCGAAAATAGGCTAACGTTAAAAATTCCACAAACAAACGAACCATGATCTGAAAGTACAGTAAAACTGCGATTATCCAGCACTCATTTAACCATCAATCTCTGCTAACTGTCAGCATGTCGTTGCAAGGCAAGAAGCAAAATGGCACCGAAAACTCACACAAAAGTTCGGGCAATCAGAAAGTTCTAAAACAACAGAAACTGATAAACTTTTTATAAAAATAAATACAGGTGTGTAAATGCACATTGTATGTAAGTATTCAATTATCTGTCTATTCTAACATCCACCACACCTGGCAGATAATCGAAGTTTCACTATAGATCCAAAAAATATCAGGGCTTTTCTTTGATTCCACGGTCGCTTGGGGTTTCATCTTCGTGAAATTAATGGCTGATTATACATTTAAGATTCCGAGGAGGAAGAGGAAGTCGTAACACCACAGAGCGGTGACCGAGGCATTTTGAACATGCTTAATGTGAGCATGGAAAGCCTGGATCGAGTGGGGCAAAGGGAAAAGTTCATGAAGAGCACATATGACAGCTTAGAGGGGGATGCAGCCAATGGGAAGGAGGAAGAGGCTAGTTCCACCACCACAGGCTTTGGTTCCTCGCTGACTGATGAGGGAGAACAACTTGATGAGCACAGGCAAAGCCTCTCGGCACGCTACCTCTATCGCTCCAACCCCACCACTCCGTTAAGGTAAATGAATGAATCAAAGCAGACTCTAATTCCTAAGCGCAATTATCAAAGAAGATATTTTTACATGCATACCTTATGTGTCTTCATTTCAATTCAGTATCCTACATGTATAATTAGTAAGTGGATACTATCTGGTAGGGGCCGTGCATATATTACGTAACACAATTTTTGTCCTTTTTATAGACCCACCCACGCCCGGTGTTACGTAACAAACGTATAGGATTATATAACATTTTTATTTTCAAGCATGGATTTTTCATTCAACTTAATTGAATAGGGTATACTGGGCTTAGTGTACCATTTCTTGTCGATTCTGTAGTCAGTTCAATGTTACGGTAATGACTTACGGTAATGACATCTCCATTTGTCCATTCCATATCTGAACTGAAGAGCTCAGAATAGTTAATTTTTCACATCAGCTTATGCTGTTGTCTAGATGCAATTTTTTGTGGTCGAATTTTTGACATATTGGAGCCCCTGTAACGCTTTGTAATACTTTGACGAGGACACTCACCCCCTGGTGCGTTATGTAATAATTGCATGGCCACTATTCCGCAGTTACCACTGCATTAGGGTGCATTGGGTGGTCACAATCATCAATGTTAAATTGAATTTCTTGAAGCATAAGGTTGTCCTTTGGAAGAAGTCGAATTTCAACGTCTGATGTCATGCAGAAAACAAGACCAATAGTATGAATTGAAATGGGCTCGGAGTTCCATAAGTGGAATGGAATGATAGGTTCTACTACCATGGTGGTTTTGTTTACAGATTCTCTCCACCTAATTAGAAAGCTTTGAAGGCTTGAAGTACCCATCTTGAGCACCATGTATCCCATTGCAGACGATTCTGTAATGCTCTTGTCTCGCTGATATTTACCAGTCAAAGCTAGCACCCAAATGTGTAATGATGCATTTGATCAAGCCAAACATGTTATCCATGGTCATTCATAGACTTACGTTCGGCAAGCAAACAGTTCTGTTTTGGAAGAGAATTTGTAAATTACATAAGGCTATTTTTGTTTTGTGCATTTGGCGTTAGTGCCTAATTGGATTCACCCTCATTGGTGATATAAGCGAACATGCATGGAAATTGAGGAATTTACTCTCCCGTTTGTTTTAATTTCAGAAATGTTGCTGTTATAAATGCTTCCAAACAGATAAGTCAGAAGCGGCAGGAAATAATGCGACAGATAGAAAAATCGAGAAGAAAGCTAGATACAGTGAGTAACGGTGCAGGATACCGAAGGAGCAATCTATTTTTGAAAACAACTAACCCGTCGTTTTCCTTCTACAGATTGGCTGGAAGGCATCGATGAACGCCAGCAAGAGCATCGGGGACCTGACTGACCTTCCCGAGAAGGACTACCCAGGCGGAAGATACTTTTCGACCTCAAAAGGTAGCTCAAAGAGGCGCAGTTGTTCTCCTTCGGCTTTGGCTAACGCTTCTTCTGCTAGATCCCCCTTACCCGCTTCCTTGCCTAACTCAATGCCGTCGTCCCCAAAGAAAACAAGCCCGAGTCGCAACCCCCACACAACACATGCAAAACCGCTTCACAAAGCTATAAAAGCGGCAAGGTTGTCCGAAGGCAAGCTGACAAATCGGCGGTTTAGCGTAGGTGCCGCTCAGACCCCTACCAAGCCACAACCTTGGCCACTGCCACCGGAGTCGCAGCGGAGCCGCCGAACATCCATCGACTCGGCGCCGCACGAGGACCCTGTACGTGACACTGGTCCGTGCACTGTCCCACGCAAGGATTCCACTGATGACTCTGGTCCTCGCACTACCCCGGGCAAGGATTGCGCTGATGACTCGGGTATTTGCTCAACACCACACACGGACTCCCAAGCCGAATTCGATAGCTATGTCTTTTCGTCCTCCTCATCTACTCCTACTGACTGTGACCGGCTTTCTACTGCTGGTGATTTTTCCTGTTCTTCACCTTTGCCACTCGCTGATTCTACCCCTACCCCTCCTCCGGCTCCTCTGCTTTCTCATCCTCCTCTCTGTTCCTCACCTGTGCTCAACCCTTCCAACAAGGGGCGCAGCCATTCCGTGTCATCTGATGTGCTGCCGACGAACAAAAATTTGCTTCGCAAAGTTTCTGTTCAACACATTCTACCTTCTAAATGTGATACAGGTAACACTCGCAAAGCCTTCGGTGTCAGGGCTGTTGCACTACTAAGTTTGCAAATTTTAACTCTCGTAAACTGCAAGTCAGGGTTCCCACTTTCTGAAAAGCCAGGGGAAATCGGGGAATGCCGGGGAAATCGTCAAAATGTCAGGGAAATTGAGATAGTTTGCTATTTTTTAAAAGCATTTTTTTTTAAAAAAAACTAACATGCATTATTTCAGAACTTTTTTTTGCAAAAATTCTTAGCAAATTTATGACCAGAATTTTTTTTTAATGTTGCCACTGCATTACCTTAATTATGATTTCTCAATATTTTGTTTCTAAAAATGTTGCCTTTCACGATCCTAAATGCTAGCTATTGCTTAACACATTTTTGTATGGCAATGTATAGACTATTTGAGACCTGGTTTTTTTTTTAAATTTAGCGTAAGTTTTTCTGGTATTATTAATATTTCATAAAATTTCTAAAGTCCACAGAAATACAGTACTGTATTGTTGAAATATGTGTATTTTTCACAAAACTTGCCCATTATATTTACTTCACTGTTAATTTCGCTACTAATTATTTTAACCTACCGCGTGTTAAACTTCGATTCAGGACTTGTAAATTAATAATGTACTATTTTTGTGGTCTAATGTTGGGTGAAATTTCGTGAAAAATGTCTTGAAAATTTTTACAAAGTCGTCAGTGAATGTCAGGGAAATCGATTTTAGAATCCCTGTCAGTTCTGGGCATTTTGGGCAGTTCCAGTTTCGAGTGCAACAGTTCTGATGCTTTTCCCATTTACAATTTTACGTCTTTGTGTCGTCTGTTTGCATAAACCTCTTCCTGCTAGTCCCACACTTAACTGTTGCCTTTATTTTGCTGTCGCATTGGAATTATTATAGTTATTATTTATTGCGAGGGACTTTATTTTGGTCCGCATGGTGGTATGGTTTTTATTATCATTTCGATTTCACTTGGTTTTTTCGTTGAATTGCATGCCGTTTTTATTTTTGCACACTCGGTATTCACTCGTGCTGTTTTTGTGTTTGTGTTCGTCCACACTCTTTACAGACTCCTCCACTCAGGACTCGATCCGAAGAACCTCTTCCATGATTGACTTATCCAAACCTCGACGCCTTTTACCTCCCCCACCCACAGATGGTACACAAGCCACTTTTTATTTATGAATCGTTTTTTGTCTGGTTTGGAAACCTTCTTGATTGGCCCGAATGCCGTTGGTCAGACAGTTTGTTGCTCGGTTGACCACACCTGTTGAATTGGAAATATAATGTTGTCTCGATCTGTTGCATGATCGTTTTTCGATGTTTGCTTTTGGACCAGGTCAGGCTTCCCTTACTACTTCAAAGTCAGGCTTTCCCGTTTTTCTTACTAAAATTTTCGCATAATTTATTTTGTTTTAATTATCAGAGTGGTCCAAATGAAGAAAATTATGGGGAGGGTAGATGCCATTTTGCGTTTTCGTTCTCAGGAAAACGATATGTTGACAATACTTGCGATCAGTCACGATGTTTTCTCTTTACTGCATTTCATCGATTGTAAGACGCAATTTTTTCCACTTTTTCGGTCTTCAAAAATTGGGTTTGTCTTAGACTCGATGGTGTCTCACAATCGCACATTTAACTACACAGAAAAAATTATGCAGAAAAAACTAAAGTTTTGGTTATATTGCCATACACAACCCCATTGAGAAGAAGTTATTGTGTACTTTCTTCTGGTGGTACTAAAATTCCAGTGTGTCTTACAGGGTTCTCTTTTCTGGAAGTCTGGGAATGTCAGGGAAATTGGGATTGCTCACCAATTTTTAAAAACAATTTAAACAAATAAACTTCATAATTTCAGAACTTTTTTTCACACAAATTTTGCCTGCGGCGTGCCTAACTTCTTAGCAAATTCCAGGTCTAGTTTTTTTTTCAAGGCTGCCACCACATTCCCTTAATTATTATTTCTCAATATTTTGTTTCTAAAAATGTTGTCTTTGGCGATCCTAAATTATTACTATTACTAAACAACCTATTTAACACCTATTTTTTTTTATTCGCCTATGACGTTTCTGATAGAATTAATGTCTTAAAATCTCCAAAGTCCACAGAAACGGTCATGGGCGCCCGCATAAACTGACGCAAATATACATGTAAATTATATAAGGGGCGGTCATGAATATGGTACTGTTTGGTTGAAATAGATGTATTTTTTAAAAATAATTATGCGTTATATTTACATTCCTATTAATTTCGCTTCTAATTATTCAAATTCATTGCTCGTGATCTAAATTTCCGAAAATTTTCACCGACAGTATATTAAAGTTCGATTCAGGCATTGAAAATTAATTCATGCACTTTTATTGCGGTATAATATTGTATGAAATTTCTTGTAAAATGTCAGGGAAATGATTGAAAAGTTGTCAGGAAAATCGATTTGAGAATTTGAGTTTGAACCCTGCCTTACATTCGATGAAATACAATATTTCTATGTGAGCAAACAACTGACGTTTTGGGAACACCCTTAGTGATTTGAGAGGGAAGTCTGATGATTCTTGTTGAACACACTTGTCTAATGGTCTTAATCCACCGCAGTTACACCTCCGAAGGCCCCTGTTCCGAGGACGACTGGGCGCCCATTGCTGACCCCACCTCGCCCATCAAGCGCCATAGCACGTAGCACCTCCATGGGCACTCTGAACCCTAGCGAATCAGACTCGGATGCCAGTGCAAGCCCTAAGCCGAGCAATGCGTCATCGCTGTCTCGTTGGGGTGGAGGCATATCTACGAGGCACACCATCAGCTCTCTAAACAAACTGAAGAACGACAAGGGCAGCCACGAGCAGCTATCCAATGGGGGCCGTACAACACCTGCAATCCGGGTGTCGACGGCAAGGGCCAATGACGTTGGGCGCCGAAATGGAGAGTCAGAAAGGAGGAGGGCTGCTTCAGGAGGACTGGAGAACAGGAGGGGTTCAGACTCCTCTTCAGGGGAGAATTCGCCCACGGATACACGCCCCCCCTCACGTGGAGGCCCTGGCTTCAGCTTCGGAAGTACGCAGACCCTCCCACGGCACCACGGAAGGTCCAGTGCAGGGTCCTTGTCCCTGGCCAACCGCTCGCGCAGTGAAAAGGACCTCAGCAAAGCCGTCGGTCACGAGAGCACCAGCAACCGACCGTCATACGTCAAAAGGAGCGTGTCTACCTCTGCGTCCACGACTGCACGTGGTCAGAGGCCCTCCGCAGTCAATGGCCACATGCTGGAGAAGTCACCCCAGGAATTGCCAGTTAAGGATAATCTGCCGCAGCCCATCGATGTGACCTCGGCACCATGTAATAAGCCACTTTCTGTATATATTTTGCAGTTTTAGTTGAGGAGTGCAGTTGCAAAAGCTGATATGTGAGAAAAAATGGTTGGGTTAAGATCGCTTTCTGATTTGTGCCTTAAACCCACACTTATGTAGTTTTTGTTTGCACTACATAAGACAACAACACCTTTTTTCAGAACGTGAGCTGTACTTATAGCTGGTACGTCGTGTGCCATTCACAAGCATTATACGTCAATCAACACTTGATCGGTGGGTTCTCGCTTTTCAACTTTTGTCTTTCAATTCAGGCTCTGTTAAAAGCGAGTATGCATTGTGGATTAGCGCATAATGCTTATGAATGGCACATGATGTACCATCAACATGTATACATGTAAGTTCAACTCACGTTCTGTAAAAAATGGGTTTTTGTCTGAAGTTGAGCACCCAAAATCAAACTAAGTGTTATTAAACCGAAATAAAGTTTAGTTATTAAGGTACTAGCGATCTTAACCCAACCATTCTTATTTTCACGTACCAACTTCTGCAACTACACTCCTCAATTGAAATTAAAATTATGTTCCTTTTTTGAAATCACCATGTCATGTAAAACTTCGTCCGAACCTAGAAAACGTTTCCTGGAAACAGATGTGTGAACAGAAATGTGTTTTCATATTTCTGCTGGAAAACATTTCGAGAAATCTGCTTCCAGAAACCATGTTTCTAGAGACGTTTCCTAGTTGAGGACAAAGTTTTAGATTATTATGCAAGAATTGCATAAAAATAATGGACAGCAAATTTAGTAATTTTAATGAAATCTATCAAGACTGATTTTAATGAAATCTATCAAGACTGATTTTAATGAAATCTATAAAGACTGGGAACTTCCAGAAAAAAAAATACATCTAAGGATGCGATATAACATGAATGAGATTTTTTTAAGGTCCATTGTGTTTCTTTGTCTTATACTCTTTTTCGTTGCCAGTGTCGAGGGAACTTTGCGATGCCACGGCACAGGGACTGAAGCAGTCGGCGGACAATATGCTCCAGCTTTACAAACGGGTAAGCATGATGCCCATATCTCCGAAGATCCTGAGATTGCTCTTTGATGCAATTCGCCTGTTTTTAAAAATGTAGCCACTATGTGCATGTATCCGATACTAGGGGGCATAACAAAAACGTTTTTAAATATGATCGCAACCTACACGGTCTTATTTATGGGTTGCTGTTGTGTGTTATGGTATGTTGTGTGTATTGCTACACAGCAACCATAGCGATCATTTATGTCGCTAGACTACGCCATGTTCTGCATGTTCTGCATGTACTAACATTTTATAGTAATCATTCATCATCCATGAATAATCTTATTAAAGTGTTCATAATAAAGTACCATTATGCTAATGTACTGCAAATTTATCCAGCAATTACCATACAGTACAGTAGGGGTACTGAAGGGGTTAAAAATGAACTCTTGTACCTCTATAGAGGCAGTTACTGTTCAGGGGTGTACAGTATAAGTTTTGCAAGCAGCCAATAAATTTAATCATCCCTGACTTCATATTTGAGACCATGCTAGTCAACATACAGTGAGTAAATTACTATTTTGTGTCATAGTTCAAGTGGTCAACATACATAGGTGCAGGTGGGCAACATGTAGAGGTCAACTTCCATTGAGTTAATGTGGTGACTATCCGATCATTTAAAATGTGGTAAACGTAGATAAGTGGTCAACTTTGGAGGTTCTACTGTACCTGCATAGCAGATGCAGCGCAAAATGTTCCGTAGCAATTTAAGTATAGCTCTAGTATAGCACTACTTATCATTTGAACGAAGGCTTTCAATATGAGAAATCAAAATAAATCTGCCACACATTGCATCCAACCCTAGTTTTTTGCTGGATGTTTTCACGAGAATTTACTATTGCGACAGTCTAGTTTTCTATAGCTAATTGTTATGTTAACTTTTTCTACTTCCAGGTTACCATGGATTCCGACATGCCAGAGTCGGAACGCATGGAGATGCTGAATAGCTTGTGTGATGGAACCACGCAGGCTCAGCAGACGCTACGCCCCATCGCCAGCGGGGGCTATATGTCCATGCAACAGAACTCTGTGGGAGGCATCTCGAAGAGCACCGACTCCCTTCCTTGGAAAATGTCGGACTCGACCACGGGAAACGAGAACATGAACGGTCCCCCATCGCTGTTCCCGCTCACGGGACGACCACCGATAGATCAAAACCAGTTCTTTCAGCAGTGTGCCGAGCTGTTCCAAATCGCCCTGCAGCAGAGAATGGGTCCTCAGACGTAGAGGAGAGGAACTGGTCCGTTGCTGATACATTCCAAAATGAAGGTGACCATCACTGTGTCGAAGCAACGCTGAAGTTTGGAGACTGTAAATTCCCGCAGTGATTTCAAATAACTGTTTAAAGGCAATATTGTGCTGAACCTCCACGAATAAGACAATCTTGATATCTAAGTTGGTTCGTTAGGAATTCTTCAGAGAATAAGTGGTTTACCATACATTCCGTTTTATGTCCGCCAACTCATCACGGTTGAACGTGATATTCCAGTTCATTAATGAAAGGGGTACGTCAATTCCAGTATGCTACCAACTTCTGAGGACAGTTTCATTTGAAGAAATGATAATAACTGCACCGTTTATTTTACCAGAATTGTTTGAAGTCATAATTAGGTACCTCAAGGCACTCCTGACATCATCTTCCCCTTAGTGGTGCTCGTTGCTGATATGGCACAGAACGTTTTAAAGTAATTTATTTTCCCTTAGAAAATTTTATTTAGAACGGGGTGCAGCATTGAGTAAATGTGGCCAGTTAAAATTTTCTGAATTCTCGGAGAAGTGGCATGAATGTACCTTGCGAATTGAACCAACTATCGAAGAGCGGGTTGGCTGTAGGGAAGACGAACTTAATTTTTATTAATTTTGCATGAATACCTTGAACTGGTAAACAAACTGCGATTCTACAAACCAACGCTTTTTGATTTTTGCCAAATTCTCAAGATTTCATGGCCGACTTCTTCTCAAGCATGCAGGACCATTGCCGACCATGGATCCCAATCATCAGCGCATTCCACTTTACATGTATTTCTTTTTAACACATTTTAGACCCCTTTTTATTCGGCGTTTTTACGAATTCTGCAGTTCCATTTTAATTAGACTTAGAATCTTAACTTTTTAAATTTGCATCTCCTAACATTCCTATTACATCTACATGTAGCTCCTCGAATTATTCGACATATCAGCCCTTGCGCTGAATTGATTCTCGCAGTAGAAGCAGAATGGAGATTTTAACTAAAACGAAAATGGCCAAAATGTCAGGTGACCCACTACTAATGCCGCAGGTCAAGGTGTATAGAAATGTACATAGACCCACGTTCTGCCCCGGGTTTATTCTTTTTTGTGTAAATAACCCGCGATTCGTGCGGCAACTGCCCCAAGTTCGTTTCCATTCCCTTCGGAGGCAAATATGATCGTTTACGTGCCAACCCTTTGCTCATGAATCCCTGCCGTGTTAATTTTTTGATGGAGAACATCTTCCCGAAACACGTCTTCCAGTATCCCGGACAGCTCGAGCGATTCGTGTAAATAAGCCCCGAATTCGTTGCCGGCGTTTTGTAACCTTTTATTTCGTCGTCCTTTTTTTAACCCACTATTTCCCCACCCTCAAATGTGTGCCATTCTTTATTGTAAGTTCTAAATGAGTCCATCAGTGGCCTTGATGCCGCCTATAGCTGCCTGTATTAATTATTGATAATTTGCTTTTTTTGCTCAGTTTATTCGCTAATAATTTGTTATTAGCCAGAAATAAATGACTCGAGTCTTTCACGTTTTGTACTGGTGTTTCATTGCGGTGTAGGCTCGGGAAATTCAGCTCTAAGGCTTCCGTTTGCATAGAATATATATTATTACTTAATAGTTATTATTTTTTACTGAATATTAGGGGGTGTCAATCCTAAAAAAATAATTGTAATTTGAATTGACTAATTGGTATGCGCATCCGCAAATGACTACCGAAACCGGTTTTTCAGGTTTTGGTAGCCATATGCACACGCGCACATCAATTAGTCAATTTCAATTACAATAATTTTTTTAGGATTGACACTCCCTATTGTTTTCAATAGAATTGTGGCGCACATTTAACTTTTAAATATATTTTTGAACCTGGAAAAATTAGAATGTATACCTGATAAACTAAGGAAATTTCGCACAGTATACAGGGTGAGGCATATGTCTGGGCCTCTTGAACTTTTTAAAATGGGCAACATCTAATGTAGATAAAATCTGTTTACACAGTCAACATTAGGGCGACGTGAGGTGCGTGTGAATTATAGTTCTCCGTTTAGCTTTACCACCATAATTTATGAATAAACAAAACGTCTGTTTTATTAATTTGTGCATGTGCGAGACTATTAATAGTGTGACGTGAAATAAATTACCCAGCAGGACGTAGCTAGCTTTCCTGCCACGCATCCATGCACTACATACATGTATGCAAAATAGTTGCCAATTGCAACTTTGCGATTGATAAATACATGTACATGTAAATGGCGAAAATGTACACATTACCCTAATTACATGATGCTTACAGCTTTCTAATTGGACGTTTTGTCCTATCTTCATCGGTTAAAATTTTAGATTCGCATGCACCAAGAACGTGACGTGCAATGTCACGCGCAATATGCTTACTGAAATCTTTTCGTCACTCTTATGTTAACGGGCAGTTCCCCTCCCACCCCTGCCATGTTAACAAATTGAAAAATTGTATACATAACATCTCTGCGAATAATGAATAAATCGTCGTGATAATAATTTTGCTTGATAGTCT
>JAQGAF010000256.1:0-62465 GCA_034687865.1 Kryphioiulus occultus
CTGCCCCCTGGCGTTGGTGATGGGCCCAATAGGTGCGAAAATAGGCCAACGTTACAAATTCCACAAACAAACAAACAACTGGTTTTTGTGCTCTATATTATTAGAGTTCAGTCTCAACAATGGTGCTTCACCTGGCTTGACAGCTTTGCTGCGTTTGAAACAAATTCAGGAAAATAACCATTTGCCAAGCAAGTGTCTCTCCTAGTATAGCGACTGGGCTGGGAGTCGAAAATAAAACAAAAGCTATACGTTTGGAAAGACTATTTTGATTGTGTGCACTTAGTACTTTCTCTGCCCAGAGATGGTGCCACTTGGATTGCATGGCAACATTTTATTCAAGCCACTAATACATGTACATTTAATGGCACATATTACTTGCAATGTTAGAGTTCATAAAGCATTTGTTCGACTTCTATCGATTGTTGTTTGAAATAACATTTCAAGTACCTACATCTGTTTAGAGAATTCTTTAAAAACATTGAAAATAGAGGTAACTTTAATGGTATATGCATGTACATGTAAAACGTAGATTAATACCTTTTTTGTATAAAACACTTATTCTATCGTTTCATTGCACGTTCCTTTATTGGATATTTCAATTATAGTTATTTTTTGTCATTTGTAATCTGAACGAATCGATCTCCTCCAAGCAAAATACTGCAAATGTCGAAAACATGAGAAGGCTTTTACGATAAATAATAAAACTGATTTGAAATTAATTCGTATATTACGAATAGCTTCCAAACCACCTTTGACACAAGTATAAATATCAGAACGGCAATAGCTTGTAAAATATTTGGGAATATCCAATAATTATTCTCTAGGAATCATACCTATTCGTAAACTATTCGAAGGTTTTCTGCATGCAATGAAATGAGTTATTTGTATTAATTTTTAATGCAAGAGCTTGTACAAGCACGCAGGGAAGTCTACGAATTAGCTTTTAATTCAGATGTCAAATATTAATCGTTTGTACCTTTAAGGTAATTGTCTACTTTAAATATTGTTTTAAATGTCAGATGACCTATACGATTATTTCTTCTCAGTATCAATGGGTGTGTGCAACAAGAATTTTTCTGCTATAAATGACAATGTAACCTGAGTTTTCATTTACATAACCTAGGACAATGGATTCAGCACTGACGTAAGATAACCGGCCTTTGGATGCCTATTATCGCAGTCTTGTCATTTTTTATTATAAGGTGACATTTCCGGTTGCTGACCCATGATAAGGTAACCAGTTTATTACGCATTCCTTTATATTCCCAGTATTGGATTAAAAATTGGAAAATTACACTACGTTATTTATTCTGTGTAGCCTAAATTACTACAAATTTCTCGTTAACTTATTAATCGCAGAATTATAAATATAATATGTTTTGAAATTGATTCGTTTAAGAATCAGCTCAGGCGAGTCTTACCATAGGACACTGATCTTAATTCCTCGTTTTATTATAAACATGCATAACATACTGTACATGTAGCTCTTGGTTTAAGAATATCCACACCATTTATCACGAACGCATATTAGTTTATGAAATTGCCTTGTTGGGCTGTTTTAATTTTTGTTCCTGAATGGTCCTTTGTTAGCTGCACTTTATTAATTATGTTATGCGCATGTATCCAAATTCATTACACCCCTGTAATGAGGAGAATCACAGCAAGGCCAGCAGTATCCTAAGGGTGAACAACACTCTTTTCAAATTTTTGGATAAAAACAGTTTAAATGTGGGCCATTATTCAAAGTTTCTGCACCTAAAACCCAAATAAGCTCACTGCAGAACATAGAGGGAGCCACTATTGCGCACTGTTACCTTCAAAAATTATTTTCCCAATTATTTCCAAATTTAACATTTTGACAATTAACTGTAGTTTGTTTTTAATTTGCAAAGAAATGCATAGAAAATTTGCAGACATGAGGTTAATCCAATCTTAACATAATCGCTTATTCAAGTTGTTCGTGATGGGATTTTCTGGACATAAGGTCAGTAGAGTGGAGGCCTATTTTCGGACGTGACCCTTCTCACCTAAATGTCATGAAATTATTTTTCAAAAAAAAAAAAATTAAAAAACACCAGCCTTAAATTTCTTATGAGAATGAACAAATTGGTGTTGACCTCCTCACGGTGACATTCAGACTCGTGAGGTTTGCATGCTAAGTTGTTTGTGAGGCAAATTGGGCCAAACATTAACATTCAATTTGAACTTTTTGGAGGATGGAGATCATGAAGTGACCGTCTTTATCAGAAACCTTGGAGATGCTTTGTTTTGACCATACTTAATAAAAATCGATTTTTTTTACCTCAAATTAATCTGATTTAAGTCTAACTAATTGCATAAATACGCTTTCTTTTACTTCATCACAAAAACCAGTATTTTCGTTGTTCTACCGTTCACTAATATGACCCTCTGACCAACTCCATATTGGTTACCTGCAGGTCAGACCAGGATTAACTTTGTCTGGTCTGGAAATGGTAAGTTTTTGCGAGATTGAAAGACATAAGACGGAAATACAAACGTCATATGTGACAACTTTGTAAACCTGAAATGAGTACAAAACTAGAGTGATTTTATCTGAATCTTTTAGACTTGGTGTGTTCTTGAACATAAAAATAGATGGTTCCATCATCAAAATAATAAGGAAACTTGCAGTATTCTCAAAACCTTTGATGTCAGCTATGGTCGCCTGCTGGCACATGCCTTCTTATTGGCTCATTTAGGGGTCTTCCAAAACGAGCCAATGATAGCGCTCGTGCACCACTATTTAACGACAGTGTTCACACCGTCGTTAAGCACAACGGCGCTTTCATTAATGGCGTTTAGTCCAATGAGCCGAAATGTAGCTTGCTTGACGTAGACGCTGCACATACGCTCTTATTGGTACATTTTGAGGCCCTGAAAAACGAGCCAATAAACACGCTTGTGCGTCACTGCCGAAAGCAAACTCTCTCAGTTACGCTTCTGGCGTAAACTCACACATACGCTCTCATTGGCTTGTTTCTCAGCCCTCCGTTGGAAAAGCGAAGAAAACCAATTGATTTTAATCAGCTGTTTCAAAGCGGGAGAGAACAAAACGTTTCGTTCAACAGTCGCGTTCGATTTTGGCAATTGTTTCATGTTTATATCATTGTTAAAGGTAAGAATTTGGTGAAAATAAGTTTATTTACAGTATTAACACGTCTACATTATTACTCCAACAGAATTTTACAGATACCAGTACCTGTATGTGTAATGACATCAGGTTTATTAGTGGTGTCACTGCTAATTGTGGCTTTTTCAAATTTTCTAACTTTGCTTGGATTCGTTGCATTCTCAACGTCACGTGAAGCATGTAGTTATCATAATTGACAAGTAGTGGTCCTAATGTCATGTGGAGCACCTAAGTGACACAGTGACCCTAAAGTCACATATTGCCAGTACCTACATGTATATTGCTATGTATTTGTAGTGATTTATTTTCTGGGTGATGATTTTTATTAATACTGATGTAACAAGTAGTGTCAGTATTGATATAGGGATATCATCTATGGCAAGTTGGCAACTATAAGGTTCAGTAGTAATTTTGGTTGTTTGAACTCAGACTTAATGGAATTTACTGTATATCAAGGTGGCAGACAAGTTCTAATAGTCCTAAAACATAATTAAAGAAATGAAAATCAATAAATGTCTTTAAAAAGTCCTAAATATTAAAACAAAGTTAATTTTTGACAATTTTTAGCTAGGCACAGGTGCAATTTTTTTACTGGTGCATAATTGTACTGTTGGAAAAAATCCTAAAATAATCCTTAATTTGTCTCAAATATTCCTAAAATAGTCCTTGATTTTTCTCCAAAGAAGCCGTAAATTTCAAAACTTGGAATTTGTTTACGACCCTGGCAATACCACTGATATCAGTAGTTTCTATGAATATCATCATGTATAACGCTGCGAATTTTATACTAATATGTACTGATCATTCCACCAAGGCAGGACTGAGTAAGCCATGCTCGAAAACTGACACCTAATTTTCGATGATTTTCGTTTCTCAACAGCAGCGGTTTTTTCATCTCGGTTTTCATTGGCCAGTCGTCCGAATTTCTCATCGAGGTCGCGATTATCGAGCATGTCGGCTTTTAAAAAGCGATACAGGCAGTGGAAGAAAAGAAAAGAAAAGTCAGCTCAACTTAGTTTTAAAGGCCGACAGGGTGGTTTGACCGGTTGCTCGTACAACACCGTTGCACCCCATGCGCCTAGCTATACATGTAGTAGCTACCTACGCGACACACTGAGGTTTTTTTTTTGCTTTGAAATTTCGTGTGAATTGTTCCCTCACGTACACACGGCTGCTCGTTTTCGACCTAATGAAATAGAGCGGATAGGCCGGCCAAGCTCGCACTTTGAGCAACAGTCGTGAACGATCAACATCGTGAGCCCAAGTCGGATATTTTATTATGCTGACGTCGTTTTCAAGTGCAATCCAAGTTTTAGTATACTAATAAGAAGCAACAACCACTGCCTGCAGCGATATTGATCTGATATCGCCACCAAAAATGGTAAGTCGCAATTAAGTTTGTTTATATTTCTGAAAAACTTGTAGTTCTAATAGTTTATTTTTTAATTTTTTGACTACCCAAAATTTTTTTTACTGCCTAAATTTTTTTTTCAATCATTTATACCACCCACAAACAGTTCTGATATAGTTTTTTTGAATATCTAAAATTTATTGTTAAGAAAGGTGTATGTAGGAAAGCAGTAAATGCTGTCAAATAATTCGATAGAATGCTCGAATTTGCTCGTTAGTTTGCTTGTTTGAAATGGGAATTAAGTGGAACCGTAAATTATATTCCTGAAGACGATCCTGAATATTGCATTTGCAGTTCAATTAAGTTTTACTCAGTAGGCCTATGCCCTGCTGTCAGACAGTACAGTGTAAATAAACACCATGTGGTGACTGGTCGGGGATGAAATCCATAAGCGTGTACTAACATTTCTTGGATTTGATGTTTCCTTATGAAATTGTTTATTTTATCATCTAAGGAAGAAATATACATGCAGGAGTCCTTATGATGGCTTATCCCATGTTTTTGCTTTTAATGTGGTCGCGAAGGTCAGGGGAATTTGTTTTAATTAAAATTACATCATGGTTCTTCCTGGTCTGGAAAACTTTAAATTGGCAAAAAGTCGATGGAATTTAAAACTTGAGGGAATCTCGTCATTAGCAGCTAAGAAAATTTAGCTGGCAATAGAAGAATGGACCAAATAACGAAATTGTCAATTGAAAAAATGTGATCTAAATTTAACTTTTTCTTATCAACATTTTTGTTTCACCGCCTAAGCAATAAATATACTGTAGGAGTCTTATGTTGGCTTAAGCCTTGTTTTTGCGTTTAATATGGTCGGGCTGTTCAGGGAAATTTGAATGCAAAACTTTAAAAGTCAGGCAAGTTTAAAATTTTAGTTCTGTGGGAACCCTGAAACTGGAAAAATCACGGGGGAAAAGGTAATTTGTGTAATTTTATATAAATGGATATAGTTAATGAAACGATTCTACATTTAGGCATTGTTTTCTCGAGCAAGTGCGATTTATATCAGGTATATTGCTTTCTCGTTTTCGAACTTAAATTGCAGGTACAGTGTAATAATACTGTATTAGGTTTGTCACCCTCTTAAATTTAAACGGAAATTGAAACGTTAGTGGACAGTGAGGAGAAAAGGTAAATCTTAGATCTTTCGGATCTTCGTAACTTGAGCAGGAATTAAACCATACGATTCAGCCAAATCACCATCAATTTCAAACCATGAATAATTCAGATTACAAAATTTCGTATTGTTTTATTTATGCCCAACAGAACGCTTCCTAAAAATTGATCTAAATAATAATCATTCCATAGTTGTTTCATTTTTGTTTCATAGCATGGTACTAGTTCTCGCTCGTGGAATACATTTTTGAAAAAAGGTCAACGTTTCCCAAAAATAATCCGAATAATGCTCATACCAAATACACCCACACCTATATATATATATATGTTCGTTCCCTCAATGACAATTTTAATCAGATCATAGTTCTTATGGATCCAAAAAACAAATATTTTAAAAGCTGAGGTGTGAACATAAAAACAGTTTGTTCAAATGCAACTTAATTTTCTTGATTTTTTCCACTTGTATTTTCAACTGGTTCTTCAAAACTGATTGAAGCCTGAATAAGATGAGCCATACAGGTGAATCAAGCCCGAGGGACTAGCCGACTAATATCGGAAATGGCCAACGTTGACCTAAATTATTGAACTTAATTCCACCTTCAGTCGAACGAAACATTACGGAAACGGAGCTGAAACAGTGCGGGGAATAATAATAACACCTGTTGAAAAAAGCATTTGCCTCTTTGACAGGCAAGCTGCTTGCTCTTGCAAATCTTGTTGTGCTCGCTTATCAACACTCTTGGATATATCTTCAAAGCTTTTTTTTCTTGTCTTCTGTTCATTGTATACTAGAATTGGAACACGAATATATTTTAGAGCAGCTCACACCTGTCCGCATGCAAATGGCTATCCACCTAGCTTCGTGGCGAAATAAGTTTACTAGCCGAGGGTAATACGGCATGCAAATTTTAGTCAAATTCTAGGCTGTTTTTAGCATTAAACGGGGTTAAAACAGTAACCACAATAAGCTAAATAAATCATACTTGTACTATAAACTAATACCGACAATGATACTGATCGTGTAAGGAGTAGTACTGGTGGATTGATGTTCCATTCTCATTACTGACGATTATCCGAATTTTTGGATAATTTATGAGCTCCCTACACTTGCAATGTTAAGTACTTTCAGTTTCAACAAATACGGATAGTAGGCCTAATACTGATCTTGTAATGCGGACTTTACAGTGTTATGAATGCTGCGTATTTCAACAAGTACTGACAATAATACTGATCGTTTAAAGAGCGGAGTACTGGTGGATTGATGTTCCATTCTGATTACTGGCTATCATGAGAGATCTTAGATAACTTTTGGGCTTGCAATATTATTGTCAATTTCCACAAATACTGAAGATAATACTGAGCTTGTAATGCGGACACTACACTGTTAAGAATGCTGGAATTTCAGCAAGAACTGATTATGCGTCAATTCCCACAAAATGGGTCGTAATATTGATCGTGTAAAGTGCTCATATCATTCCATTCTCATTACTGACGATTATCCGAATTTTTGGTTAACTTATGGGACCCTATACATTTACAATATTCTTGTTACCTTTATCAAATGCCGATAGTTAGCCTAATCACATTTCAATAAGTAGGCTGGCTAGTGACAATTTACAGTATGTCCATTTTGATTACTGACGATTATCCGAAATTTTGGATAACTGTCAACTTCAACAAATACCAACGGTAATGAGGACAACAGTATAATGAAGACATTACACTGTTAAGAATGCTCGGAATTTCAACAAAAATTGACAATAAGCTTAATACTGATTGTGTAAAGGGCGCAGTACTGGCTGATTGATGTTCCATTCTAATTACTGTCCATTATCCAAATTTTTGGATATCTTATTGTCATTATCGAAATGCTGACAGTAACAGTGACTGTTGGGTAAACATAAGGGTCACAGTACTGATTGATTGACGCCACATTCTGATACTGACTATTATTCAAATTTTTGGATGACTTACAATCAGTAACGAACTAATGATAGTAATTCCTGCAAAATATACATGTATGTATAGTGTTGCCAGTATTGTAAAAATGTGTAAAATTTATGCGCATATTAATGGAATCATGGTACGGTAAGCTACCTACTGTATACTTTTTAATTTCTTTGTTATTTTTCTGTGGTTTTTACTCGCTCCTTTTTTAACGGACGAATAATTTTATTGGGTCAAAATTCTCAAAAATCAGTCGACCACTAGGTAATTAATTTAGGCAAAAACGGAAGTTTTCCAATAGGTAAATTTCTCTTTTTTTAATCAAATGAAGGCATTATGTCGACCCTTCTGAAACTTTTTCCAGAAATTCTCATCTCCATAAATTCATTCCGGAAAATATCAACTTTCTCGGTTCAATTTCAATATACACGTGTATTTGAATTCAGGGTACAATTGTTTCGCTATGCATATAAAGTCTTTTCCTATATAATTTAGTTTCGTAATTTCTTGGGGGAAAAAAGTTCATTCCAGAAAATCTCACAATTAATCTCAATTATAAAATTCCTACACCATTTTTAAATAGGACAAATTAAGCGAGTTGCATTTGTGATCATGTACGAGGGTTATTTTACGGAAAAGTGTTGTAATCAGACAAATATTTTAAAAATATATAATGTTCGAATATTGGGTGTCACAAAATGACTAACAGAAGTGTAAATACAAAAAATATCGTGCATTTTCATATCGGTACTATAATTTTGTTGAATAAAATTAAAAATGGATCTATTACATGTATTAGAAATAATATACATTTATGCTGTATAATTTCTGTATATCCATTTTCACTTTTTTTGATACAAATGGACGATATTGTTTTTTTTTAAATTTTTTATTTATTTATCTCTATTATACTAGTTCAATAATATATTTTAATATATCAATTTAATTTATACCAAGAATAATACTGCATCACAATGTCAAAAGTAATTTTTTGATGCGAAATTTAATATAGTACGATATATTTGAAAATTACTTAACACTACAGTGTCTATGATCAGAAAAAGTACTGTACACAGCAGAGCATTAATATAATGTAATATAAATACAGTAATAATATAGTTCATTTTTATTTCAATAATATAATATTGTTGAATGAAATTGAAAATGGATATACCTATATTGTATATGCGCATATTATATACAGTACATGTATAATTTCTAATAATATATCCATTAGCAATATCATTCAACAAAATGACGTTAGTGATATAAAAATGAGCGATACTATTTTTGTATGTACGTTATATTTACTTATTTATATTATAATGTTTCAATATTATATTTTAATATACCAATTTATACCAAGAATAATTCTGAATCTCAGTGTGACTACACGTCAAAAGTGATTTTAGAACGCGGATTTTAAGTTTTCTGTAATCAGAAAAGGTACGCAGCAGAGTATTAAAATATGTGGCTTTTAAATTAATTTTCAATGCGGTCAATCAAATACAATCGAAAAAACTGACATTAAAAAAAGTAATTGAGAGATATCACTGCCTACATTTCGTTCATGAAAAATTTTGGTGTTTTTTTGGTTTGTTTCCAAAATATTTGTCACGGATATTTCTATAAAGACGTCTTTGCCTGTCACCTTAGTTGACCCAAATTTTTGGTAATTATGCTGAAAAGCAACCACAAAACAGGAACCATGTGGCGAGCTCCCCTTATACCTCTTAAAAACTAAAAAATAAGAGCAGTCATGCATTTAGGGAGTTATGACATCACCAGAATTACACAGGTGTCAGAAAATACACTGGCATGATGCATTTTGGCACTAATATCGATGAGGGATATAATCACTTTTCCATTGAGATTTTTTTCTTTCTGTCATTGTTTGCATATAGTGTAATAATGTCCTTAAAATTAATTATCAATTTTGATACTTTTTAAATAGTGATAACAAAGAGACGTTCCACGCCCTCCATGGTGCTAGACACGAAGAATCCACCCAGAAGGACATATATTGTAATGATACCAAAACAATGGCTTTGCTCAACAGAAATATCTCTAAAATCGGGTCTCTGATTGTGCAACTCTCCTCCCATTGTTTTCGTTTCGTTCATTAAGTTCTCAAAGGAGCAAAATGGGCGCAGGTTCCAATTACATGACTAAGACAAAGCTCTTGAAAATAACTTCATCAAGATGCTTTCACTCGCAGTTTGTCCAATTTAACGGTTGCACCACTGCTGGTTAATTTAATCCGCCAATAAACCAATTATTTCTCTCCAACCCCATTTCAAAATGCAAGAAAGCGGCCATCAAATGTCGAATATACATTGCTGAAAATGCTAATGTCGGTTTAGTCAATCAAAGAACTAGTTAGTACATATTGTTGGTCGCCATTTTGAAAACAAAGATGGCGGCCTTGAGATGTCGAATGTATGTTGTTGTAAACATGATTCCAGGTAGCGCAAATCACCAAGATGACCTCTATTTTTACATACGAAATGACCAAACATAGTTGGCAATATATCATGGCAAATGACGTTATTTTCTAAAAAAAATGCCTCCTTAATATGACATGTTACAAAGGTTGTATTAAAAAAAATGATAAAAATACTAAAAATAGTTGGTCTGATGTCGCACAGAATTGACTTCATTTTGATGCGAGAAGAAACACAAAAACATTATTTTCTTTTAAAAAGTCACCTTATATGACATGTTATTAAGATGGTATTTTTTTTAAAAACAGTGTGACATTAACATGACGTTCTTAGATATTTTGTTGCATTTCGTTTCAGAAGTGAGACAAATTTCGTACTCCCAAACACGTAATTTTTGACCCAAAAACAAGTCATTTTCTAAAACGTCATTTTTAGAACGTCATTTTTAGGTCGGTGTTCTGCATCGGATAAATATTAGTTTATTGAACTTGTCGATGCATACTGTTGGTCGCCATTTTGGAAACAACGATGGGGGCAAAAGTGATTTGGAAACAAAAAATTTCGTTTTTTGTCAATTAAATTAGAATTATTTATTGATTAGCAATTAAAGTGCTACACAGTGAACTCAAATAATTACAGTAATCTTGAGTAAACGGGTATTTCGATAGCTGAAACAAAAATATATGTGAATTTTCAGATTCATCGCCCTGCAAATGATGACAATTAATCGGCCATTGTTTGTAAGGTTTTAACATAAAAATAACATTTTCTTTGAACTTTGATGGCGTGACACGCTATCCTCTAGACCTGTCCCAGATTACGTTAATTGCGTTTATTCGCAATGCTGGGTCTTGCTAATTAAGGACGTTGCGCATGCGCATCAACCTAATGACTATTTCATGAAACGCTGCCGAATTACAATAATTATAATTAATATATGCATATTTGCCGACAATTAAACCACAAGTAGGGTTATATGCACTGTTCCACATGTGAAATTAAAACCACTCGCTAAATTACAGGCTTTTTGAAGTTAATTCAAATAGACATGCTATTTACTAAGGAATATATTGCAAAAATTACGAGCTTATTTTTCGACTATAATGATCAATAACAATCAATATTTTTTGGGAACAACAACTTGCTGGGACGAATTAAATGTACTTTTCTTTTGTAAAATTAATACTGCAACTACTTCAGGTTGAGCCAGACTGAAATTGTGTTGTTATATTGGGTGATCATAAAGTCCAACCCTCATTACAAAAATTAATTTTAGAAGCGAAAATCATGGTGACCACAACAAAATTGTATGTTGTGTTTGTGCTTTGTAATTCTGAGAAATCAGCACAAAAAATATTGGCACGATAATCAATTCTAACATTCCACAAAAATATAATATTTGCGATCACGTTTTCCTACAAATTTTGCCTACGCGCTCCTAAAGTTATAATGTTAAAAAAAATTAAAATAGTCGTCAGTATTGCCTTTGTTTTTAATATTTTTGGGAAACGTTTTCGAGAGATTACATCTAAAATCCGGGTTTCTGGTAATTTCTTATTTGAATTTCGTCTATGGAGTAATTTCTGTCAATATTAATATTTCTAAAATTTTACAATTTTCAAAATGGGTTAGGACTGCGTTATCGGCGATCTAGTTATTATAAAAAAAATCCCTCAAAATTTTTTTCACTATTACTATTTAAAAAAAAACATTTCGAGGAAATTATACCAAAAATTCATTATTTCTGGCAGTTTTTAGTGACTAAAAACCTACCATTTGAGATCTACTTTTTCAAAAAAAATGTAATTATTATTATTACCAAAAATTGTTTTAGATAGAATTGCGACACATGTTTAATCGTAAAAAAATATTTTTTGAACCTAGAAGCTGGAAAACTCATGTAATTTCGTAAAAAGAAATTAATGGTCGCCATGAAAATGGCATCTACTGTATATACTATAGGAGATTGATCCATTTAAACACAAATTAGCTTCTGCAAACCAGCATTCAGTAAGCTTTTCATCAATACCGAAAATGTCTATCTAGGACTAACATATATATGGTTCAGAGACTGGTATAATGACAGACATTTCACCATGGTGTGTGGACCCCCCTATAACCTCGGCCTCAATTGGTTTTTGCTCACATTATGAACTTGACATGCTGATTGCGAAGGGGCAAAAGGGGTTCCTTAGGTGTGGTCCTAACATAAACCTTGAAAACTAAAGCATTTTCTCATGGTACTGGTGATTCATGTGCCAAAAACGCCAGTGATATAATGACCCTTTGAGGTTGAAAGGTTGGGATTTGTGACACATAACGGTATATCAGGGAGGTACTGCAACCACTGTTGATGCAATGGATTTGAATGAAATTCAACGTTGAATTAATTGAAGGCTATTGGCAAGACAAGGCACCAAAAGCCAAGAAAAAGCAACCAGAAACGGAAGTGGGAAGAAATATAACTGTAAAAAAAGCAGACCGGCAATTACCATAAATTAGCGTTTATCCTTGACGAAATATACGGTACCAGAAACGATCACCCTGATACTCCCTCATTTGTCCCACTGGCAAACCAAAGTCAAAACTTGTTTCTTAACTCGGAATGAGGCAAGAAAGCATAAGGAAATTTCCAGAGAAAAAAAATCCAAAAGACACAAAAAACTTATTTTTGTCAACGTGCAGCTAAATGCATTTTTTGCAACTTGAATTTTCTTTTCTTTTTTTGGTATGAAAGGCAAAACCTGCATTTTATATCCCCATAAAACGTAATCACCATTGCTAAAACTGTAACAAGATAATACACCCAAAATAGTACATGTATTAACAAATAACATATTTCGAAAGCAAATATCTGAAATTACTGTTCTGACGAAATGTTTGGTTTTGGTTAATGAAACCAGTGCTGAATAAAACAATACGGAAATGATAATCTGAACTACATGTACAGTATATTGGCGGAATTTTTGCTTCCTTGATAGTCAATAAACTAGTTAGTATTATTATTATTACTAAAAAAGGTAGTTTTGCTTTTCTTGTTTGTTTTTCCAAATTTCTAAATATAATAATAAGAAAATTATTATCTTACATACATGTACGTATTTTCGTATTTCTGGTTTCCATACATTTATTAACTAATTATTATTATTATTTATAAAAGTAAATTTGCATTTTCTGTTTGCATTCATTTTGCTTTCTGTAATTTTTCTACAATTTGCTTTCCTTATTTCACAGTTTTGCAGTGTTATAACATGCTATACAGTATATGACGTGCTTGTGTTACTTTTAAGCAGAATTACCCATGCACCCATTATTTATTTAAAGTAAATAAATGATGAAATAATTCAAAATCGAATGAGAGAAGTAAATATTTCTCACGTTCAGAGTTTTTAATTCAGCAAGCGAATTATAAAATTGCAAAATCATAAAAATATGTATTTAGTTTTAATGAGGATTCAGTCAAGAGAAAAAGCTCGATTTGGTAAAGTAGACCATATTCGATACTATCGAAATCCAGTTACACGTTTTTTGAACGTAGAGAGAGCAATTTTTCAAACTTATTTGAAAACTCGTATTTTTTTGTGGGAGATTTCAAAATAAGACTTCTCATAGGCAGCAACATTGTGGAAAGAAAAAAGATATAAAATGAGGTTTGCACGCATCTATAGTTAGCTTACTCATATTAATCCAGGAAGTTTTTCTAGTTTGTTATTTCTAGTTGCTCAAAAATAAAATATGATTTCCATATACCGTATGTTGCATTTGAGAAAGTGGAACACAAAGCATAGCGAAAACATGTTTAAATTAAGACACGCTCACTCATCCACCTTTACACTTCTCCATGATCATTTGAATAGCAGTTTTGAAAGCATAATTACCATTTAATTGGTTCCAGTTTAGCTCTTCAAAATTAAAGTTATGACTTATGAAAATTAAACGTGTATCCTAACAGCTATTATTGGGATAATCCTAAACACTAAGCCCACAAGGGTCACTCAAGGTTAATTTTCATTGATGTGAAAAACGAGTTCTCGAAGAATTTTGACTTTTTATTTATTTATTCAAACTAAGAAAATACTGATACAAAATGAAAACATCGAAGGCACATGAAGTCTCTTGAAGTCCCATGAAGTTCCACTGTCGACATTGAAGTCAAGCTAAAGTCCACAGTCTATAAACGAGACTGGACTTGCAGGGACTTCACGAATTGCCCCAGACTCAATAATTTGAATGGGAATTCAATGTTTTTAATTGGACTTCAATAAGCTTTCAAAGATTTCAATAGGGCTTCAGTGATTTCCATGGGGGATTCAATGATTTCAATAGGGCATCAGTGATTTCAATGAAACTTCAATGAATTCAATAGAAATTAAATAATTCCAATGGGACTTTAGTGATTTCAATGGGAGTTCAATGATTTCAATGGGACTTCAGTGATTTCAATGAAACGTCAATAATTTCAATGGGGATTCAATGTTTTTAATGGGACTTCAATAAGCTTTCAAAGATTTCAATAGGGCTTCAGAGATTTCCATGGGGGATTCAATGATTTCAATAGGGCTTCAGTGATTTCCATGGGGGATTCAATGATTTCAATAGGGCTTCAGTGATTTCCATGGGGGATTCAATGATTTCAATAGGACTTCAGTGATTTCGATGAAACTTCAATGATTGCAATGCGGATTCAATGATTTCAATGGGACTTCAGTGATTTCAATGGGACTTCAGTGATTTCAATGAAACTTCAATAATTTCAATAGGAATTCAATAATTTTAATGGGACTTTAGTGATTTCAATGGGACTTCAATGATTTCAATGGGACTTCAATGACTTCAATGACTTCAATGACTTCAATGGGACTTCAATGACTTCAATGGGACTTCAGTGATTTCAATGAAACGTCAATGATTTCAATGGTGATTCAATGATTTCAATGGGACTTCAGCGATTTCAATGAGACTTCAATGATTTCAATGGGACTTCAATGATTTCAATGGGACTTCAGTGATTTCAATGAAACGTCAATGACTTCAATGGTGCTTCAATGATTTCAATGGGACTTCAGCGATTTCAATGAAACTTCAATAATTTCAATGAAACTTCAATAATTTCAATGGGACTTTAGTGATTTCAATGGGACTTCAGTGATTTCAATGGGACTTCAGTGATTTCAATGAAACGTCAATGATTTCAATGGGGATTCAATGATTTCAATGAGACTTCAATGATTTCAATGGGACTTCAATAATTTCAACGGGACTTCAATGACTTCAATGAAACTTCAATGATTTCAATGGGACTTCAATGACTTCAATGGGAATTCAATGACTTCAATGACTTCAATGGGACTTGAAAGATTCAATCGAACTTCATATTTCATTGAGATTTCAGTTCCACCCTCTTGGATAGACATTTGATGAATTATAAAGTGCTTAGGACGCCGCAATTTCATGTATACAGAGTATCTCAAAAATTGCGCACTTTAATTTCTTGGTGACCCATGCACATTAGCATTTTTTGTAAACAAGCAACGAAAACAAAACGAATGTAGTAACTGCGACCCTAGGTGGTCCAAATGTTTCAATTGAGGCTCATTTCGCAATTCAACGATGTTGTCCACCTCATATAATGACTTTATCTCAAAATTCAACTTCATAAAACAAAACTCAGCGTGTGTTAAATTTGCTCGAAGTCATCGAGCTGCACAAGATAACGGATGACCAGCAGTCCGAGGCCATTTATCTAAGTTACATCTCAGTTTGTTGACAAAATGACCCATTAAAACGCTGAATATCAAATGTGACCCCATGAAATACTCATCCACGTTCAATGTTGGCGACATGAAAATGTAGTGGATGGTCCATTAACCGATATAGAATATAGATTTGTAGGTGGGACGAGGTCAGTTTAGATCGAAAATTATTTCCAGACATGTTCTGGATCTGAAATATATTTCGTGTCATCGATGTTATGTCAATGTATACAGCAGAGGCCATTTTGCAGACAGGTTGGATGTTAAACATCTCGAAAGCTACTTGAGACAGATAAACTATGTAAGCAAGGCCTTGCTTGGTTAATTCTTTACAAGTAGACATTACCAAGACACTTGGTTTAAATTATTGCGCTGAAATTTAGGTTGAGGATGTTTGATTTTTTTTACAGATTTTCCTGAAAAAAAAATCAAAAATAAAAAACTCTTCTCTTAAAAGTAGTCTTTCTCAAGGTGTATCATCATTTGTCATTGATAACTTTCCATTCAATTCTATTTGAAATATTATGTTTGGACACGCACAGTAGTAATAAAACAAATCCCCACAATGGCACATTTGTCAAACTATGTTTGGCAGTACGTTTGCCTATATATTGCAGTTTTCCTTGCACAAATCTGTATTATATTGGCTTGAACTGTAATTTATTTCACAAAAATTGCAGAATATTTTAACATACATGTATTCCAGTTTGCTTTTAAATAACTGCAGAATATTGGAATGCATTGCAGTTTGCCGGTACTATATTGCAGGTTGCTACAGAATAATAGCAGCATATTTGGCTATATTGCAGGTTTCTTCACGAAAATCTGCACTATGTTATATTGCAGTTTATGTAATCCTACTTTTGCAATTTACTTCATAAAAACTGCAGCACGTTTGCCTATATTGCAGTTTTATTCACACAAATCTGCATTATATTTGCCTGTGCTCTAGTTTATTTCACAAAAATTTCATGATGTTAGAATGGAGTGCCAAAACACAACGGAAAAACTAGTGATTTTGTCTGTATTGTATCTCACATCATACAAATCTGCAGAATGCAGTACATGTATTTGATATTTGATTGTGCAGTTTACTACAGAAAAACCACAGCATGTTTGAAAATACTGCAGTTTTTTTCTCTCTTGGGGGGACCCATTTTTCAAATATGATTTGTAAAGATGCTTTACTCCTGATCTATATCATTTTATTACATAAAGTAGTACAACGCTTCTAGGACGGAATTCAACCTGCAGAAATGTATTTTTTTTGCGTGCATTCAGATTTGCATTCAGTACGAAATAAAACTCGGTACGGTGGTATAATTAAGTGGATGGGAGGGGACTCTATGCGTGTCCTCTTTCGGTCACTCGTCTGAACGTCTTACAAGAAATGATATAAAAGAAAAAATTCAATGTTGGGCGTTCTGAATTTGTGTTAGGGTTAATATTTTTCATTTTTCTTATTCCCCATCGAGGCTGGAGGCTTGGGCGTAAAAATAGAGCATGATTAAAGCGAAATACAATGCCCAGTCACACACACTAATGGCTGACCAGTTAACAAAAGGGTAACCTGGTGGACAATTGAATAAGATAACATTTTTCCAATGGCCTACTGAGTTAATACTCGCCAGAAATGCATATGCACGATGTATTAGACGAAGATTTCCTGACTCTTAACGCGAATTTAAGGGCCACTTAAGATAGCCAAATCTATTAACCCTTTTTTAAAATTACAAATTGATTGAGGGAATAAATTGGGCGATCTGGTTCAGCTTGCGTGCATAGGGAACCAGGATCAGGAAAAGGGAAATCGAATCTCTCGTTTTCATTGATCTGTTTTTAAAATATCGCTAATGGAATTTCTTATCAAATAATCGATGTTCGCCAAGACAGTGGTTTTTAGCGAAGTAGGCAATTTAAGTTTTTATGAAATTGGTTAATACTTTGACTGGTTTGAAGGAGGTTGGGCAGTTTTTGAAGCTTAAAAATCAGCATGTCTTGAAATGTTTATCAAATTTTTTCCTGGAATTTAAAGAAGATTTCTTCGCGAAATGTATATCGAGACCATTTAAGGTTTGATGAAATTATTCATTAAATTCGCAACTTGGAAGGGAGTTTGGATATTTCTTGAAGCTTCAAAATCAGAATGGTACATCTTGAAAATGACACAATTTCTTCTATTTAAATTTGTATGTCAGAAATATCAGCTATTACGAAATTTGTATAAGATTTCGATGTATAGTATATTACACTTTATGAAATTTATATCAGATTTATTTATGCAATAATTTTTGTCAGATTTCGTCTTATAGTTTATATTACACTTAATGAAGTTTATAACAGATTTATTTATGAAATTTTTATCAGATTCCATCAAAAAATTTATTAGATTTTTCCATGAAATGTGCATTTTATATTTGTATGAAATGTGTACTGAAAGTAGTGAAATTTGTCAGATTTCTTCACCAACTTTCAGAGTATATAAGATTTCTTCACGAAATTCTGATTTGTCAAAAAATATCAGATTTCGTGAAAATTTTTTTGCAATGTATAAGATTTATTTATGGACTATACATTGGATTTCTTCATGAGATTTCTATCAGATTAGTTTTGGTAATGAAATTTATATGATTTCACCTGATTTTTATCAGATTTCTTCGTAAAATTTATACTACATTTCTTGGCGAAATTTGCCAGTTTTATTCATGGAATTTATTTCAGTGGTTGTTTTTCTGAAATTGTGCGTACTATATTCATCACAGTAATCCCTGTATACTTTGAATGTAAAGATTTTGTACATACATAAATTAAGCAAAAATATTGTAATACTGAGTTCGCAATCGAAACATTTCGTGTAATTTGGGTCAGAATTTTGATGAGGTCCTCGCTATGTCGAAAAACCCTAAACGTTCTATTTGCAAAAAAAAACATTTTTAGAGAAGCAATATATGAGAGAAATTCTGAGTAAATATTACATCTTGGAAAAAGTAAAAAAACAACTTATTGAATCACGATATGCATAGTATGTGTCAATGCCATAAACGTCATATTTATATTGCTTCTGTACGGTATTATAACGTTAATGTCCTACATACATTGTAAATATGCCATAACAGGTGAAAAAAATTGAAAAATGGCGTGCCATTTTAGGGTAATTTATTTCAAACAGAAACTGACAATAGCGTTGAACATTTTAAGCGTTTTTTCGCTATATATGCCAAGCAAGCTGGTGTTAAGTAGGTTTAATTTCAATGCTACCGTATCCCAGTTCAGCCAGTTTTGTTGTCCTTTTCAGTTAAGGGGGCTTCTGCATGAATGCTAAGATCTCCAGACGTTTTAGGTCAGAAATTTGCAGATTTTTCAATTTGCAAAATGCAGAGTACAAGTGGGTCTAGCGAAAAAATTGGGGTAAATACATTACGGAGACTTATTGAAATGAAAAAAAAAGCAATAAAAACTCCATTAAAATAACCCCCAGAAATGAGAAACTAGACATTGTCTGGAAATGACGTCAGAATTAAGGGGTCATAAAACTGAAAATATACGTTTGGTTTTACATGTACAATTCAGAAAGCTAATAAATATGACACAATTTCAATTCTAGAAACGTTAGACATTTTATGTTAAATATTAGCGTTAACTTTTAAAAATAATTAAGTTCTCATGGTTTTTTAATGAAAGTGAGCTGACGAATGTCGTCATTGGAAATCCCCAAGTATAACTGCCTGCTCAGCTCGTGTATCTCAAGTAATTTCGATTCTTGATCGGTTCTTCGATGCAAGTAATTTCGATCTGATATAAATTTCATGAAGAAATCTGATAAATATTTCACGAGGAAACCTGAAATAAATTCCATGAAAGAATGTAAATTTCATGGAGCAACCTGATATAAATACAGTATACCATAAAGTCTGGTTAAGCAATATATATTCAATACAAATTGTACACAGATTTGTAAAAAAAATATTTTTAAGAGACATCGTTCCATGTTATTTTCGGTTTCTACTGCATGACACCTGTTTCTACAGTACCACCAAAGTGTCAGAATTTCATATAATACATGAATTATCGAAATTTCAAGATTTGTTTTTTTTCCGTGACATGATAATTAGCATTGTCGTACAAATCTGCGTTTGTAGGAAAAAGCATAATAACATACATGTGTGTTAGGACACGCATTATTATGCATAGTGAAACATTGTTTTGCATTTTAATCACGCTTGTGCATGTATAACTACAACGCTTCAATCATACATGTAGCTTTGCACTCGAAACACCATTTTTGGATATTTAAAAAAATTACATTTACGACCTCATGGAAAAATATAATGCCATACAGTATGTTTTAATATCCTACATTTAAAAAAAAACTTTCAGAAGACAGGCTATCAAGGTACTTGATTTGATCAAACATACTTCATGCAATGTAAAAATCATACAGATGCACCTAATGCCTTCATAATTAAAAAAACACCTAGAAAATGGCATGAAATACCTAAATTTAGGCGCAAAATTCAAAATAAAATATACCAGAATTCCAATATGTTGTATTATACACTCCCATATCAAACAAGTGATGAGGTTGAAGACGTCCACCAGAGGGCAGAATGAAAAAGAGCACTCTTAGCTTGAGACGTATAGTACAGTAGAACCTGTCAAAACAAATAATGTCTTCAGAAACCCCGACGTGGGACCCATGTGGTAGGCCCATGCCTCCCCCCCAATCTCTCCAAACTAATAACCTCTCTAAACTAAAGTTCTGCATGTAGCCCAAGGATACTTGTTTAGACAGGTTCTACTGTACCTGTAACAAGTTTATTATAGACGAAGGTGTTAAATAGAGACAATGAAAATTGGCGATTCAAACTGTCCACTCCTTTCGAAGGTCAGACTGGACTAAGTGGTCAACGTGTTTGGCATGTCCAAGCACGGTGTGGTACCAGCTATATATCGTTAGGGAATAATAAATAAGACATTATCGCCATCAGGAATATTTCAGCTTCTCTGGCATCTTTCGTCTAGCATTCTTTTCAAGGATATTTGCAGCCTATGCTCAGGGGCCACTTAGTTGTCAAGGAAAAACCTCATTAGCCCTGATTTTGGACCTTCAAAACGGTGGGAAATGACGTCTCAGTTCATTCTTGAATTTTTACGAATTCACCCTCAGTCCAGTTAATTACTTTTAAGAAGTAACGGACCAGCCTCCTCATATTCCCCCAAAACAGTTTAGGTTTTCTACAGGTCACGTATAAAATCTCTATGGGCTCGTATAATGATAATAACGATAATAAACATAAAACGACGTTTAAGAGATACACAACATTCCGGAAACATTGCCTTGCCCTCTATTCGACAGGTGGCGGGGCTAACGCACGTTTTGAGCAGAAAAAGCCCCCAAAAAAACTTAACAATAACACGCATAGGGCAAAAAAATGCAAATCTATGTAAAAAAAAGTAAATAATGGAAGAAATTTGACACAGAAACGAAATAGGATGCACGGAAAATGCTAATCTGAAGGATATACGCGACCTTAGCAATTAAGAAGGATTTTAACGCGAAAATTGTAGCCTGAGAAATTGGTTAAATACAGGGTTAGCGTAAAATCCTTCCCGGCTGCAGCAATTAATTTTTGAAAAACTATTGGAGTTACGAGGTCCAAATGTTGGAAAAAGGTACATGAACTTTAACCGCTTTTAATGAAGGTAGGACTTTATGATCACCCTGTATTTTTTTTTTACAGCAAAACTATGTTCGGAATTTTCATTATTATTTTTGTTTATTTCTTTTTTTCCATAATGGACATTGAGTAAGTGGTCAGAAAGAAAAAATAAAATAAATATATACACAGAGATAACTTCAACAATAATAAAAAAGTATGAACAATTACGAATGTACACAGGGCTAGCCCAGACCAGAAAACATGGACAACCTGAAAAAGTCAGGAAAATTGAAAAGGCCTGAAAAAATAAGGGAAAATTAATTTACCTTGAAGAAATCAGGAAAAAATTCCAAAAAATCAATAACAGATTTCGCATAACCAGTTATTTGTTAGCACAAAAATCAAGTTATGACAAGCAATTATGTGAAAGTAATTGATAATAAAATTGTTCATTTAAAAAACAACCTAAATTTGCTGCGTCCTTTTGAAAATTTGTGTTCTATCTTCTATTTTTCCTTACATTGAAGGGTCATATTTTTGCGTTTTTAGTGGTCAGGTTGGTCAGGGAAATTTGGTTTAAAACCTGGAAATGTCAGGTCAAAGTACGGGAAGTTGAACCTGGTTAATCCTAGTATTTTCACTTAGATTCTTATATTTTGTGGAAAATCATTTTATTACAATTCTCAACGTTGCACATTGAGAATCTCTTTCTATGCTCATTATAGGAGTGTTGTAATTTTGACGGTCAAACAATATGAATAAGTAAAAGTGAAATAATGACACTGAAACCTGAAATTAATTAAACATTTCGATTCGATGAATATTTCATAAATGCCACTGAGTCGTGATTTCGTTAGCTCTTATAAACTATGCGAATATTAATCCATCGATATCTGAACGTACACAAGTAGGCCAGTTTTCAGTGGGATCTACCCCACCCCCTTATCCACCCTTAAAAACCGTGTTTAGACACTGACAAATAAGGCCAGCCATGAATCAGACTTAATTGTGAATTTAATCATCCTCCATGCTCGCTTATAATTTCGATCACGTTTTTATACGTGAACGGAGTGACCCCATTTAAAAAAGCATTTAAATCAAACTGATTAAAAATGTAAAACATGGTGCTTCATGGTGGACAGACGGACATTGGACTCCTCGACTTTTGCAAAAACAAAAAAAAGGTGCATTAAAAAAACTGGTTCAATATTAAATTTATACGAAATAGGAATTACATTCGTCCGGGTAATTGTAACTTCCTGATTGGGCTTATTCTCTCAATTTATCATTTACTGTTGTTTTGAAAAAAACAAGGGCTGACCTAGTACTTCTCATTCATCGATGTGTATAGGCCTAACCTAAACTATTTTTTCTCGTCTCCCAAATTTATACACAGCCTTATACGGTGTGGCTTCTCGTCGCAATTCACATGCAGCCATACCCAATGACCCTGTTTGCTCCGGTTTTCTGCTCGGGAAATTGACGAATTTATGTACATTATTTCTATGTTCTCCTATATACGATAAATGCACATGTATTTGGGTATCGAAACCGCTTATATCAAGGAATGTTGCACCAAGCTAGACAAACTAAGGTATTTTAATAATAAAATGCACTTTGCTTAAATATTTTAATGAATAATACTCATTTTTAAGTTTTAAGTTATAAAAATGCACTTTGGTTCAATCGTTTCATGTAAATCAGATCGTTTCGGATTTTGAATTTATCGCTCATCACGAGCGAGTGCTGATTCGTCGATTAGAGTCATGTGACGATGTACGTGGTAACCATGGCAACCGTGGAACGTGGGAATGGAAAAATCTCAAATTATTCAATCAGTGTATTCAAGATGGCGTAAAATGTCAATTACTTGCCAATTTGACAGTTGATAATCAAGTTATTATATTGACGTTGTTAGTTCAAAAAAGGAATAATTCAAACTATATTTTCGCAAAAAGGGTTCCGACCATGGCAACCGTAGAACGTGTGATTCCATATAAGAAGGCGCTCTATATTAGAAAAATCTCAAATTTCGCTTTTTTTTCAAAATGGATTAAAAAATGGCTTAAAATGCCAATCACTTGACAAGTAAAACTAACATTAGCAGGTAATATTTATAGTGTAGGGTGTCTACCGATCATGGAAGTCATGGAAAAGTCATGAACTGAAATTCAGTTCATTATGAAATTTATAAAAAATTATGAAAATTATTATTTATGAAAATGTACACAGGTTGTGTACTGGATTTGGTTTTGCAAATTGCATTACTTTTCAGTGACTTTTTCACGGCCTCTAAAAATCCCTATTAGAATTAGCTACCGTTCAGGTTTAATGTTATCACTAACAGTGATTCTCATGAACATCGTGATTTCATGAACACACTGATTTCATGATGATTGGCCAAAAACCGAAATGGCGAATTTTTTTGCAAAACTGGATGACAAATGATGAATTTTAACCCAAATTTTTATTTTGCGAATTAATGATAGGCAAAAATTCCATGACCCTGATGTAAATTCCAGGACTTTCATGACCAGTAGACACACTGTTACATTAGGGCCATGGAATTTTTGCCTTTAATTGAGTCACAAAATAACATTTTTGGATAAATTCAGCATTTGTTATCCAATTTTGCAAAAAATTTCAACTACGAAGATTTAAAAATGTATACTTTTGGTGAGTTTTTAAAAACAATTTAGCGATGCCCAGCTAGAAGGATATGGAGCTTACAATTACTAGTTAAGTTATAAATTTGGTGAAACAGCTGATCACGTGGTGGCTAAGGCAATAATTTTTTATTAGCAAAAGCCAAAACGTATTTATTATCTATTCATCGATTCGTAATTACACTTTATCCAATTGTAATAACGTATTCAACAATTAACACAAACCCACATATTGCAATTCGTATTAGTTTTGCATTAACTCGAAGGATTTCGTCCAGTTTTTCGCCTAATTAAAGGAGCGTAAAATTTCCCCAAAACCGTTAAACTTGACGAAGGTATGACAGTTGCAGTCCTTCAAACCGTTATCTGATCGAAATATTGTCTGCCGGACGGCGGTTTCTGTTATGTGAAACCGGCTAGACGAGCTCTACACGATCGGAAATATTGATTTGAGTTAGGCCTAATTTTCCCACCGATTAATTGATATTTTTTTCTGCATTTTCAGGCTGTCACTACCAGGACCATAACCAGAATTTTAACCATTGGCATTCTTATCGGAATTATATTACAGGCTGACCAAAGTAAGTGTTAATTAATGCATGGCGTTAAAACAATGTTCATTAATTACACGTACGTGTAATTTCTAAGTGAAAAATGGCTTGTAAAATGGCTGACCCACATATGCAGGGTCACTCCTAGGTGTCATCGTCTAGCATTGAAATTTAATGTATTTAAAAGATAATAATAATGATGTTCATAATGCGAACACATGTTTAACCAAATAACCCTTCAGTCTGACAGAATGGCCTTGGTTAAATGTTTCCGTAACTTATAAAACAACAACAAATCATTTATTATAATGTATTTTAATAAGAAAAATGATGGGATAGTTAAGGCACCGTATTTCAACCAGCATTCTGAAATACAAGTACGTGTATGTTTGATTTGAAATACATTTATCATTTTCTGTTTGGAAAAACAACGTATTTGAAATACAATTTTAGGCAAAAATGATTATACTCACTACATTCCTATTGATATAATTTATTAATAACAGTATTTAAGCATTACAATTCAAGACATTTTGAAAAAAGAGCAACAATAATGTTGATAATGCAGCGCGTTTTAACCAAAAATTACCCTTCAGTCTGGCAGCATAACCTTGGTTATATTTTCCATAACTTCTTAAACAACAACTTATTTATAATGTACTAGTACATGTATTTCAATACTATTTTCTTCCAGTAAAACAACGTTGAAATAATATGTACAAAATAGTTTATTCAGAAAAACGATTTAGCTTACTTAACATACATTTTGAAATGTACATGTAGTTTGCAAAACGAAACACTGACTTATTGTGACAGACAATCATATTGCTATACAGGGCGATCATAAAATCCTTCCCTTATTACAAAAATTAATTTAACAAAAAAAAACTGTTAGAATTGATCAACATAATCACCCTGTAGTTTAAATGCAAAATGTTCAGCGCAGTTTGAAATGCATACAAATACATTTATTCCGTTTTTCAAATGCATTGATTCAACCATGCATATATCAACTTTAGTTCATGTCTGTTTTCCTGTCATGAAATTCAAACAACATGGTAATTAAACTTCATTGTGTTGAGTTTTGAGGCAGGAGAAAAATCTTCGTTAATTAACAGTAAATTAACATTTTAATTTGCAAACAATGAAAAATGCGGAAAGTAAAATGAAAGTGCACGAATTTCGTACTGCATCCCCTACGAAATCTGTCGTTATAATTAATGATGATTTAAAACTACATATATTCACGAACGTTAATTACGTTAAGGAAATTGGGACATCAGAGTTTTTGATTTCAAATGCTCAAAAAAAACAAAAAAACTGAAACAATTCCAGTTCAACCAGTGAGCGCCCTAGGGGACGACACGATTCCAAATCATTGTTTTGGAACATTTTGAAAAACGGCAGTGGCGCCCCCTAAGGCACGCCACTCGAAAACTGGTTTCCATTGAAATTCAGTACCTTATGCAAATTCAGTACAACTTAAGTTTTACTTTCGTTAATAAAAAAACATGCCATTTGCAATGACCTGTTTGCTCATCAACTTCCATCCATAATTAAACTACAAAACTACAAAATTGTTATTGAAATTGGCAAAAAATTAAACGCCTCATTCATAGTGATTACCAACCTGGTAATCACCTAATAATTAACCTTACTTTATGCATTACATGTATCAGTGTTGCCTTAGTTATTGATAGTTTTGTAAAACGTTTTCGAGAGATTACGCATAAAATCCGGTATTTCTGGTAATTTTTTATTCAAATTTCGTCTATGGAATTAATTTCTGTCAACATTATTATTTGTGAAAGTTTCAATATAATGGTCTAAAACTGGATTATTGGTGATTTAGTTTATTTAAAAAACTCAAGCATTTCTTTCATTAATATTATCATTTTCAAAAAAAAAAACTTGGTAGAAAATATTTCTGGTAGTTTTTCAAGGAAATGCTCGCAAAATCCATCTTTAGGATACGTTGGTTTGGTTAAGTTGGCTAAAAACAAACCATTTGAGATCCAGTCTTTCAAAAAAATATCATAATTATCACTAAATATTGTTTTGACTAGAATTGTAGCGGACAATAATTAAAATATATTCCTCGAACCATTGAAAATTAGAAAATTATACTGGAAAACATGATAGCTTAAGGGAATTTCGTTTTCAGAAATGCTCATAGTTATTTTTTATTCATTAAAATTGTTCATTAATATTATTGTCGTGAGTTTTTAATAAAATAAAATAGAACACATTTAGATTCTAAATGTAGGTGTTTTATTACCGTTATAAAATATTAAACAATAAAACAGTATAACAGTTTATAAGTACATGTATTATATTATATTGGATAGTTTTATCTAATTCTACATGTAAGTAACGTTTTAAGGCATTTAATTATTTTTGTTTATTAAACACCAATAATCAAGTTGAAAGAATTAGTGGCACAAACAGTGACAGTAAATCCTGGTTTCTTTTTCATCGGAACCCATTAACCCTCCAATTAAAGTTAATGAAGGTCGATGCAACCGGCTGTGGAATTTTACGAACCTAGCACCATAAAACTTGACCCCTTGCAATAAAACCGAAATTAGCTTGGCCTATAAGCCAACTAACTGTTAACCGATTAACCATCATTAATAACCTTTGTTTTCAATTTCATTAACCTCCTCTGGTCGTTTAACGGTGTGGTTGCACCATTCTCTGATTAGCGAAATTGTTTTGGTCTTTCTCATTGCCAATAATTGACGCAAATTAGGGTCAATTAGTAAAAAATCTCATTTCACCAATTCCCGTAATGTGTGGATGTACCACGTGGATATCAGCTTTTGAAAACACTTGGGATTTAGGTTGCCATTGAATCATTTTGGGGAATGCATGGTCTGTTTTAACGCATATTAACTGCCTGTTAGTACGTGTATAAATGCGATATTTACACAGCAACTAATATAATGCCTACTTTAACAATTGGGTGAAATAATTGAGCATAATGGAACCTCGACTTAACCTGAATTTCACTTTTCTTAAAGAGTAAGGAACGGAAGTGTACTAAAATCAACGATTAAAGAGCTTGTCCCTTTGTAAAATGTTTACTTTTCATGAATTCTATGCTGCCTGCTTAAAAATGAGCAAAAGCCATTTTAAATAATGTTGAAAAAGATGAAAACAATTACTGGTTTTATTTGTAAGAGAACGATTCACTGAACAATAACTAATCGTATTTTTAAGATAAATGCGAATTGGTTTCGCCATTTTCACCAACAATCATAAATGAGATTTTTTAAAAGTAAATACGATTAGTGATTGTTTACAGCTGTTACGGAAATTGGAAGCTTTACTTATCTGATAATTTTCTGCCAAAAAATTCTAAAATAATAACGAGAAGGAATTATTTTCGCCAGTTTCGGTAAACAATCATAAATAGTTTTGGTTTAATAAATACGGTTCACTTGATACGATTATATTGCTTATTTGAGCTTTTTTCGAAATACGATTAGTTTGCTTTTATCTGACAATTATCTGATATGTTTTTTACGAAGTTTTTTCGCCATTATCTATAAACAAATATAAACACGTTTTTAAATATAAATACGATTAGTGATTGCACGTTTTGGAATTTTGTCAGAATAACAGGCTTTGCTTATCCAATAATTATTTTGAATTGTCAAGGGAAATATTTCTGAAAGAGCTTCAAACATTTACTAGTATTTATTTAAAACCACATAATGTTTCGAAAAATAAATACGCTCTTTGATTGTTTTGAAAATACCAGGTTTTGCTTATCCGTTAAGTATTTTCAAAATAAATATGAATACAGTAGTAATTGTTTTCATCACATTATTTTCAATAAACAATTGATAGTTTTTATATTTATATTTGTAGGTTCTGTAAACTAATGATGTAAAATATATTCACAATATACGAATCAGTTAGACGGTTTCATAATACCTTCGTAAGCTATTGTATATTTAGCAAAACTTCATGATAAGGTTGAATTATGATTTGGTCTATACTTAGGAACAGTTGTTTAAAGTAAAACCATTGACATATGAATGCATGACACGTTTATATTCGATATATTTGCAATTCACATGTTCAAAAATTCTCATTCACTTTGCATATCTAGGTTTCCCATCTTTGTGTGTAAATGCATTTATTTTCACAATGGTTTACTCAGTAGTTTTTCGAGAGAACAATATGAGAAGGTTTGACGCACCACCCTGTCATTATAACTAATTTCATGGAAAAATATCGGAGTGAAAATCTCGCAACAGCTTTCAATTTTTTAAAAAAATGGCCGTGACACAAGCGCCAGGTATTTCAATTGGTCAGGCTTCTTAGTATTACAGGGCGTGGTGTAACGGTATTAATGGACCAAGAATGAAAAATCGGTAATTTCATCAAGGTTGCATTTTAAGGTTCTGCTCCGTTTGTTAATTTTTTTTTACCACGAATATACAGAGGAACCGAGTTTAGAATCAAGATCCAATTTATGTTGGATTTTTGCACGTTTCTTGTTACCAAGGCTGCACGAAATTTGCATTAGTTTCAACATAAATTACTAATTTTTTGTAAGCTGAATTGTTCCCATTTTGCAAAATGCTTCGAAACCATGAAATATGCATAATTATCACAGTAATGTAGCATATCTACAAATTCGTGATATTTTGTAAGGAAGTGTAGTAAACTGATTCGTGCAAAAGTTGTGGCATAGTCAGTGGTCACAATTAACAGATCAAGCGTATTGGATTTTTTAAATATTTTTGAGTACATGTAAAGCGTTTTGTGTTTTGGCATTTAGAAATTTCTGAGTCGATTTCAATTTTTAGGTTCAGCAGCCAAAAGACGTCTGAGTGGCAATGCGAAGATCCGGCGACCCTCGCTGACCAGTGCCAAGAACAACGACGTGCCCAGCAATGGCAATGGTAACAAGAAGGAGTACAAGGTGGTTTGCTACTACACCAACTGGTCCCAATACCGTCCCAAGACAGGCAAGTTCATGCCAGAAGACATCGAGCCCGAGCTTTGCACCCACGTGATCTTCGCCTTCGGTTGGCTCAAGAAGGGCAAGCTTTCTACCTTCGAGGCCAACGATGAGACCAAAGACAACAAGAAGGGACTCTACGATAAGATCAACGAGCTCAAGCTCAAGAACCCAAAGCTCAAGACACTGCTGGCCATTGGTAAGGCACCGTCCCACTGACTTACTTGTCAAAATCACTGCTTCAGAATCGACATGAAATTTCTATCAGATTTCTTTAATGAAATTCGTATCAGATTTCTTTAATGAAATGTCTATCAGATTTCTTTAATGAAATTTACATCATATTTATTCGCGAAGTTTGTTAATTTCTTTGAATCTCTTTTGGAAAATTCTTCAGGAAATTTATATCAGATTTAATCAGTGTGAAATTGAAACATTTCTTTGTGATAGTAGGGTACTGAGTTGAATTGAATTGAATTGAAATTTATGCCAGATCGCTTCAATGAACTTTACGTCGGATATCTTCAAAACGTTTGCATCAGATTTTTTTCAACAAAGTTTACATCCGATTTCTTCGTGAATTTTATAGTAGACTAGCTGTTGGGTCCATCATTGAGTGCGGTCTGCACCCGGTGAATACATTTATCCCCACTATTACCCCCCAGGTTTAACCACCATGGGAGATGAATAGTAGAAAATTCTTTGATAGTTTGGCATCACATTTCTTCGTGAAATTTACACTGTATATTAGACATAGTCTTAAAATTTATCAGATATCTTTATTAAAAAGTACATCATATTTCTTCAAAATATTTGTATAAGATTTCTTCAATGAAATTAAAACCAAATTTCGTCAGGAAATATGCATCATCAACATCAGATTTCTCCAATGAAATTTAAATTAGATTTTGTTTGTGAATTTTATATGTAACATTCACATTAATTTCACCTTAAATATTGTGCACTATACATGTAATTTATTATTTGTTTTTAGGCGGTTGGTCGTTCGGAACAGAAAAATTCAAGGAAATGTCCGACAGTCGATATTCTCGCCAGACCTTCATCTTAGACTCCATCAACTATTTGAGAAATCGAAGTTTCGATGGACTGGATATCGATTGGGAGTACGTCAACGTCTTAAATCTTTAAAGTCATTTTTACAATGTCGATCAGGCATTCGGGGCATTGTTTTTTTGATTTCACGAAAATTCTCACTATTTATTAAGGTACCCAAAAGGCGAAGAAGATAAAGCAAATTATAATTCCTTGGTGAAGGTAAGTCACAAGAGTCATTTTTTTAAAAATACATTGCGACTGAATAACCAGACTTTTTTCTGTCTGTTATGACTAAATATGTAAGCGTCGCTCGATTAAATTGTTAATAAGTTAATGCCCTGTTTATCGTCAACGTTTTTACTGTTTTTAGGAATTGCACGACGCATATGAGGAGGAAGCCAAAGAAACCAAATCGCCAAAATTGCTTCTGACAGCTGCTGTTCCTGCTGGTGCTGAATCGGTCAAGGGAGGATTCGACGTACCAGAAGTGTCCAAGTATGTTTATTGATACATTTTTAGGCGCATTTTGCATAATAAAGTTGGGAATATTTTTAATGATACGTGAAAAAAAATTATATGCAAATATAAAGGACAAATTCGAGAGTAAACCCTTCAATTTTTTTTGCTTAATAAGTGAAAATAGTATCGTTAAAACTGACATGATTTATTTATTTATGAGAAAAAGGGTATGGAATATTGTAATTTCAAGATTGTGTTTTCGAAAATTCTGCCAACTTTTCAATATTGTTCTAAGCTTCAAATATCAATAGCCAACCTCTACGAATATTTTCTTGAGTGTGATAGCACAATAAGCATTTTTGCAAAATGACAGCTATTAAAATTACATGGAGTCTGAAAGAAAGCAGTATATGACAAGTAAAGTATAGGCTAAAATACCAAAAGTCAGAAATGCAATGGAAAATACAGACTAAAATTTAGAAATTTTATGGAAAATACAGACTAAAATTCAGAAATATTAAGGATAATACAGACTAAAATACAGTGATATTAAATAAGCAAAATATGCACAAGTGCTTCATGGGAACACTCAATTATCATGCCATCATCTTGGAGGGAATTGGAAAAACGATGATGTCATCATTTGTGGATTTTTTTATACAAAATTTGGGTTAATCTCCATAATTTGTGACTGTTATTAACTAAAATCAATCAGCTCTGATAAAATTTGAACATAAATTCAAACAAATTCATTAGAAATCAATTTTAGTCAAAATCGAAAGAAAATTGTGGTTAATGATTACGTCATAATTGGTGGGGGGGGGGTCTGGGAATGATGATAAATTATGACATGGGGTGTGTGAAAATCGCGGAAAAGTGGTGACATAATACACGTAATTGAATGTCCCCATAGGATGTATAAGTGCTCAGGAATAAAATTTTGATTAAATTTGTTTCTAACTTTGACGTTTCCTTCTCTAGATACTTGGATTTCATCAATCTGATGTCCTACGATTTCCACGGTAAGTTGGGAGTGCCAATAACCATACAAAACGAACGCAATTAATGTTCTTGGTCCATTATTGAAACAATTTTTTTTGCACAAATTAAGGTAAGTGGGAAGCAGTGACCGGTCACAACAGCCCCCTGTACGCTCCATCCAGTGACACCCAGTGGAAAAAACAACTGTGCACGGTAAATACCAATTTGTCTTTTAATCTCTATCATTACACACCTGCCAAGGCCCTGTTGGAGCAGTGGAGATAAACGAAAATTAGAAAAAAATGTCAGATTCACGTAATTTTTATTTCGGTTTTTGTCTCCAGGAGTTTGCGGCCAATATGTGGGTCAGGCTGGGCGCCCCCAAAGAAAAACTTATAATCGGCACTGGGACGTACGGACGCTCATTCACACTGACTGACCCCAGTAAAAACGGGGTCAATGTGGCCGCCAAGGGGGGTGGAAAGGCTGGGGTCTACACCAGGGAAGCTGGATTTCTCGCTTATTACGAGGTAAGATAGTTTTTTTTCAGCACTGCCATTTGATTTCAGATCATATTAGAGAAATTGCAAAATTGCTACACGTAGAGCATCATACGAGTGCCTGAGAAAGCTAATTGATCGTTAAAAATGAGGAATTTGGACGGCAATGTGGATGTGGTCAGCGTGGAGAAAGTCTCGTGACTATAAAATCCATACGTTAGAATTTTATGAAGCATTCTTCAAATAATCATCTGAGAAACTTTCAAATAATCCCCTAAAACTCACTGTTTTTTAAGTGAGATTTTTATTTCCGCCTGCCTCAACAAGGTGTTTTTATTTTTAAAAGTTTAATTAACTAGGTATTTTTAGAGCGATTGCGCAGAGAATCATTTTGGGGTTTCGAAATGGTTTTTGTAATTTTTGGTAATAAAACTGGGCGATTTGGGTTAAGCGAAATAATCATCAGGAAACGCATCGAATGTGCTAGTTCCAGCAATTTTTCGTACACGAAACTGTTATTTAATGTGATGATAAAACTGTAGTGGTGAAATTTCCAGATATTTCGAAATCTGGTTGTGTTAAATGTAATTCACCTCAATTGTGTCGGGTTTTCTCACTTTCAAAGTTGAAGTAATTCTCGTGTTCAGTCGATTTCGTTTGCAATTCTAAAATTTAACATCCTTTTCTTATGTTAAAACACCTTGCGGTGATTGACAATTTGTATTTAACGCATCCATAAGGTTATTTTTTATTTAGCAAAACGTTTCTTAGTTTGGATTATACAGTGTATTCTTTCTGGATTTTAACGAAAATCTCACTCTTGAAGTTGATTCTCGTGACCATTCAATTTATTTTCAAAATTTCACGTTCTTTTCTTACATTAAAATCAGCTTACAATGATTGACAATTTGTAATTAATCTATGCATAGAGGTAGTTTCATACAACAACATTTTATTTAGCAAATGAAGGTTCTTAATGAAGATTTTCGAAAATATCACGCACGTTCACCGGGTAATATCATGTTTTACCTGTCATATCAATCTTCATCTTTATTCTTGCTCCAAATTTAAAAGCAAAGAAAAAATTATTAAGCAACCTGTTAAGCAGGAAAAGCAGCCTGTTGATTTCCTGGCGAAATAACAAATAACTATTAAGTTAACCATCGTGTATTTCTATTCCAATTTAAGCCATCATTCAAATTCTATTGCCCTTATTTTTACTTCTCGATTTTGAAATGTTTAAATTAACTTTACTTTAAGTTAATTTAAGTTACTTTTCTTGCGAAATAGCAACTGAAATTCATTTTGTTGACGAACACTTATTTCTGTCTCGAGTCATCAGTCAAATTCTAGAGCACGATTTTGGGAAGTTTACCAGTAGATTTGTTGATTTTTTTTCAGATCTGCGAAATCTTGAAATCTGGAGCTACGTACGTTTGGGACGAAGAAATGAAAGTGCCCTACGCTTATTACGATGATCAGTGGGTTGGATTTGACGACGAACGAAGTATCCTCACAAAGGTATCTGTAAAAAATCTGTAGAAGGGAAAAGATCCTATCCTGTTATTGGCAAGTTTTGAATGAGATAAAATTCGTTTTGCAGATGAAATGGATCAAGGAAAACGGATATGGTGGGGCCATGGTGTGGACGGTGGACATGGATGATTTCCACGGCAGTTGCGGCAACGGCCCTTACCCTCTCATCGGTCTGATGAACCAGGAATTGAGGGGTATTCCAAGACCCCAGGGCAGCGGCATCATCGACTGGAACACAGGAAAGGTCAGCCGAAAGGTCGTGATCGACACAACTCAAGTGATCGTCAGCACCACAGAGAGACCAGCTAAGATACTCAAACCAGAAATTGTGGAAGTGAAACTGCTGCCGCAGTCTGATCGTAAGTCAAAAAGATATAAACAACCTTAGATTATCAAATATTCACAAACATCTCGTATTTTTTTAAGGAAACCTTTCAGGGTATTATAAGTTTTAACGATTTGACAACAAAGACGTAAACTTTATTTTTCAAAACATTCAAGAGGGAATACTGAGATTATGAAGGTCTACCAACATTATATAGAAAAACCAATATTGTAAACGGAATTTGAATATTAGTCATTTTTTGGATGTAAGCGAAATTTAGTTTGTTACAAATTTAAAAAAAAAACGATGAAATATTTAAAATCCCTTGAAAACATTATTGACCTAGCAATGAACGAAAAATGATGAAGATTTTCAGAGATTATCAGGGTATCCAAGCTTTCAAAATACCTGTACATGCATTTTTATATATTGTAGAAATATCTAAAATTCTACAAAAAATTAATGAAGAATCAAAAGAATTTTCTGAATGCTGAATTCATGGATTACTGGAACTTCATATTTTCAGCGATTTATGCAATAACTGAACAGGATTCCCCAGACCTGGAAAATTTGAAAAAACCTGGAAATGTCATGAAAATAGGAAAAGTCCGGGAAAATGAATTTGCTTGTAAAAAGTCAGGGAAATTGAAAAATCAATGATATATTTTACATAGCTAGTTATTGTTTAGCACAAAAATCAAGATTTGACAAGCAATTCTGTGGAAGACATTAATAATGATATTGACAATTTAAAAAAAAACTTATCGAAATTTACTTTTTCCTAATAAGCTCCTTCTTATGTATAACAAGCAATAAATATGGCATTCCTTATGTTGGAGTATGTCATTAGTTGCATTTTCATTGGTCAGGGTGTACTGGGAAATTTATTTTAAAACCTGGAAAAGTCACTTTATCAATTGTTTGTGAATTTCTAGCGGTGGCCCCAAAAATCATGTGCTACTTCACCACCTGGTCAACGAAGAGAACTGGTCATGGCAAGTTCATGCCCAAAAACATCAACCAGACCCTTTGCACCCACGTAATCATCGCCTTCGCTACCATGAAGGATGGCAAGCTGGCTGCCCCGAGTGAAGCCGATGAGCAACTGTATACCCAAGCCATTGATCTGAAAAAAGACGCACCCAATTTGAAGGTTCTCTTGGCAGTAGGAGGATGGACGTTTGGTAGCAAACCATTTAGGTAAGAACTTGGTTTAGGCCGAAGAAGGATAATAATTAACTCATTATTATGGCATATTATTATGGCGTTTCATGCACGGGGGAATGCACAAAAGCACTATTTGGTGATGACATAATACTTGAATGTCCCATACGATACCTTGTGATTAGTCAAATGCTACATCAATAATTGCATTTTTTCATTAGGGAAATGACAGACACCATGTTTAAAAGAAACTCGTTCGTCTACGATGCCGTCGAGTTTTTGCGACAGAGGGATTTTGATGGAATCGAAATTGATTGGGAATATCCGAGGGGTGACGAAGAAAAAGAGAAATACAGCTCATTGTTAAAAGTAAGTCGAAGATGATGCAAATAATTTTAAAGAAATTTCGAGAAATCACAAGCATCCATTATCGAAGAATCCAAGAGCTACCAACCCCATGAATATTGAATATTACGAGTTGAAATATATGAAAAACGAACTTCAAACAGAAATATTAGTAAAATTTATAATTTTTAATTTTTACTGTTTAATGAAGGAGTTGAAAGAGGCCTTCGAAGGCGAGGCTAAGGCCAACAAAGTGCCACGGTTGCTTCTGTCCGCTGCTGTTCCAGCAAACTCCGAGGTCATCACAGCTGGCTTTGATGTCCCAGAAATTTCGAAGTGGGTTATTGAAAAATGTTGGCAATGCAATGGAAATTTGCATACAAATAATTGGAAATTTTGACAGAAAATGTTTATATTTTGTTATGTTTTTACTCAATGGTCAATCTGAATCTGTTCGCAGGCATTTGGACATCATCAACATAATGACGTACGATTTTCACGGTTAGTTATAATTAGGAAGTGTGTTTGAAGTGCTGATTTGTTCTGCAAGTGCAACAGGGTATTTCAGGGAGAAATTTTATGAACTTTATAGGGCTCTGGGAGAATTCTGTTGGACACAACTCTCCGTTGAAACCGATGAAAAGCGCTGGCAACTACGACAGCAAGTTGACCATGGTAAGCTGCCAACAAAGTGTCTCGGAAAATCCATGCAATAACTTATTTTCTCTGGAAATTTAGTGAATTTGCATAAAATTTCGCGTTTTCAGGAATTCGCAGCTGAAGAATGGGGAAAACTGGGTGCCCCGAGGGAGAAACTCATGCTCGGTATTGCAACTTATGGCAGGACGTTCACTTTGGAAGATGTTGAACATTTCGATATTGGAAGTCCAGCTGCTGGAGGTGGAACTCCAGGAAAATTCACCAAAGAACCAGGAATACTAGCATTTTACGAAGTAAGTTTTGTGCATAGAAGGTATAAAAATTCTGGTCATATTTAAATGTGCCATCAAGAAATTTAGGATTTTAAACTAACATATAGCCATTTCCACTTAGATTTGCGACCTGTTGAGGGAGAATGCCACCCTGATTTGGGACACTGAGCAGTTGGTGCCCTTCGCTTACAAGGGCGATCAATGTGTCGGATTTGACGATGAAAGGAGCGTCAAAGGAAAAGTAAGAATTCAGCATCTTGCTAGGATTGATCAAAAATTCTGGTTATTTATTTTATAATAAATTTTTGGAGCGTCATATAAAAATTTTAAACTATGCGAAATGATGAGCAGCTTGGTTCCTATAATGATCACTACATGGTTGGCGTTGTTGATGGCGTTGTGAAGATCCGTGCTATACAACATGACGAGCATTCTGAAAAAAATTCACAGTAATTGAACAGCACTAAATAACTCGGTCATACACTTTTTTTTGTATTATAGGCTTAAATGCACATGGAATTCATCAGAAAAAGTTTCACCAGTGTATGGAGACAAGTTCATTTCTGTCTAAAACATTTTTCAAACAAGGAAAAGAAGAAACAAAACAAAAACACTCATGCTTATCGCGTATCCAATGCAAACATTGTTGAACGTTTTGCACAAAACCTTTATTTTGGACAGGCATGAACTTGTCGCCATACACTGGCAACATTTTCTGATGAATTTTATGTGCATTTAAGCCTGTAGAAGTGACGTATATGTATACCTGAGCATAGTTCAGTTGGTGTGAATTCTTTTAGCGCGCTCAAGTATGCCAAGTAGTTGAAGTAGTGATCATTATAGGGAATAAGTTGCTTAACGCTTGCATATTTCAAATTTTTTATACGACTCTCCAATAATTAATTACAAAATAAATAACAAGACTTTTTCATCCACCCTCGTAAATATGGCAGATTGTTGTAGACAGTTACGTCATATTTCATTTTTTGAATATTTTTGTGAAGATGGAATGGCTGAAATCCGGTGGATTCGGTGGGGTCATGGTGTGGTCGGTGGATATGGACGATTTCAAAGGTCACTGCGGTGGACCCGCATTCCCGCTGCTTGGCATGATCAATAAGGAGCTCCAAGACTACAGCGTTCCAGGTGCTGGACTAACCCAAGAAAGCAGTATTTTATACGGCACCACAGTGCAAAAAACGGAAAATGGTAAGTGATCTTTTGAGAGCAGTTTTTTTGTTTTTGCGAAACCGAGTAAGAAATGGCGCATTTTAGCAAAAATTTTATAAAACTGCAATGATAAAATCATCATTTGGCTAACCCCCATCATCATGATGATGACATAATACTTGAACGTCCCCCTAATAAGTTGCAGATAGTATTGTGTATTGGTACTGAAAAATACAGGGTGCACCAAAATCGCCTTTGTAATAAATTGGGAATTTGCGTTGATTCTTTCCTGGTCCATTCCCACTTGATAAATGGGGATAAATGCTCTCTGAAATTTGCAAATTTCTTCAGTTTCAGCTTGTACATTTTAGTTTCATTTTGTAAATATCAGAACTTTGTAGATAGCAGTTTTAATTTGTAAATATCAGTTTTATTTTGTAAATACAGACATTAAACATAACCTGGAAAGCCTGGTAATCCTGGGCAAATCAGGAAATTTGGAAAAATTCAAAAAGTCAGGGTGTTTCCAATCTTAATTATAATTTTAATCCAGAAGGTAATTCGTATATCAGTTATGGCGTGTACATACCTTGGTTTTTGGTTGAAGTTGCCATTTACAGAATGAAATTAAGCCCTAATATGAAAGATTTTGACCCAATTTGGCTTCATTATAACAATATCGAAATTTGCTAAATTAAAATAAATTCCGAGCATCTGACTGCTCCAAATTAGAAATTCAAAGTATAAAAGTGCATTAATAATTTGATGTTGGGCGAATTCCTTTATTATACCAGTTCAATAATTATCATCCTGGTCAATTGCAATACTGAAATGTTGGCTGAAAACATTGTTTATTTTAAAGGGCAGGTGTCTGTTTACTTTATATTGGTAGATGGGAAAACTAAAGGTCGGGGGAAAATAAAAATGTTAACCTGATGTCAATTGATTTTATCTTAAGCTGTGAGAATCCTGTTTTAAATACACGTTTGATCAATTTTTCTGTTTTCATTTCAGTGGACGAAGTAGTTTGTAAGGAAGCGGACGGTTTCATAAGTTACCATAAAGACAAGCAAGATTGCACCATGTATTATATGTGCGAAGGAGACCGAAGGCACCACATGCCCTGCCCCACCAACCTGGTGTTCAACATCAACGAAAACGTGTGCGATTGGCCAGAAAACGTCGATGGATGTGCAACGCCCCAAGGTAAACGATAAGGAAAATTAACTGGCGTGTACATTTTGCGAACCACGAAAATTTGCTATTTTTTTATAAAATATTTATGGGTGACGTTGCGCCAAAGACCCACGGTTTTTTATGATTTTCCACCAGCACCAAACAATTGAATTGTGATACAAGTTGTGCAATTATCTGTCGCCAGGCCACCAGGGGGCGTGGGTTTCCCTGAATTTTTTTATTACAATTCGTGCTATAGATTGATGGTGTGTTTCCACAAGAAAATGATATTGGTTAATTACAGTTGCTTTTGTTGATATCTGCTCATCCACCGATTTCTTATTAAAATGTCGCAGATTTAAGAAGTAATCAACAGCTCATGGAGAGGAAGGATGTGAATGTTAGGGGTAATTGAAATTCAAATTTTATGATTCATGACCCATTGACCCCAGAGCCACCTGGGAAATAGTGGCTCATTAAAAAACAACTGCAAAATGGCCGTTGCAAAAATATAGTTCACGTTTGATTTTAATCTCTATCCAAGAATACGACGCAGAGTTTGTTGAATATTTCATGCCCTAAAATGAGAGCATAAGCTCAAATTAATCCAGGAGTCCCCAAATTTGACTTACTAATGCTGCCATGTAGCATTGCAAAGGGCAAGGAACGTCCTGTTCAGGTCCAAAAGTATTAATTTTATCACAAAAAATCAAAACATGTACTTCGTAATTAACATTATGAATTGTTACCAACAAATTGTAAATGACACTTTCCCCATGGTTTTAACGACTCGGGTCATGCAAAGGCGAAAGGTGCGATCATCTGACACAGAAAAAGATAATAAAAAATAAAAAAAAGTTTCTTTCTAACATGTCGTATATGGTCATTTAGTAATTTATCCAGGCTATGGCCTTCAACCTTTTGCTGCAGCCCTTGGTAATTTCACTTGCTGTAATTACTGCCATAAGTTTGAATAACTGCAGATAAATTGGTTTTATATTTTTTTTCTTCAAATATGTTGATTTTTATTTATTCTTAGTTAATTCACAGTAGCATTGTAAACAAGCATGATAATCTGAAACGCCTATGTCAAATATGTTGATTTTTAGTTATTCTTAGTTAATTCACAGTAGCATTGTAAACAAGCATGAGAATCTAAAACGCCTTAATTATATACGTAATGGTCACTAGGTGGCGCCCTAGCAGTTGCCTCTTAGAACGAAAAAATGGCGTCCGTGTTCGGAATTCGGTGTTTCTTCGAATTTGTTTTCCTCAGGAAATGGTGAGTATTTAGTCGATTAATATGCAATTTTCGTCGTTCTAGCAACCTTAAATAACTGCATTTTCAATGCATGTTCAGTTTTAATTTATGTTCAATGTTATGCGCAATATTTTCACTTCAAAATGACCTTAAACAATAGGGGGTGTCAAACCTAAAAAAATAATTGTAATTGAAATTGAGTAATAGATGTGCGCGTGTGCACATGGCTACCAAAACCTGAAAAACCGGTTTTGGCAGTCATTTGCGGATGCGCACACCAATTAGTCAATTTTAATTGAAATTATTTTTTTTAGGATTGACACTCCCTAATGGTCCCTATTACTGGTAGTTTTCTCCTAATGACTTTGTCTTCACATATTATGTGCAGTTACTGCATGCTGATTTAACTTTACTCTACGGTTAAGTACTATTGTAGGGAGCAGGGCGTGAATCGCAGGTTAAATCCTTTAATTTCTCAGATTAAATCCGAAGATACAACTGGAACATGAACGTACATGTAATTATACACAAGTTATGGGAGTAATCAGCGCCCCTTTTACAGGGATGTATCAGAGGTCCAGACCACAAATGAAAAGGTGCATGGTGATAAACATGAAATCAAACAAAAAAGTCTAAATAACTTAGGTCCAGAAACCACTCGATTCTAAGATGCAGTAACACAAAGGCCTACACATTTCATGGGCTGCCAAAGTCTGTATTTTGGAAACGTCATTTCTGGATCAAGTTACCAGACATTTTTATCGGATTTCATGAAACCCTTTTCATTTGAGCTTGCATTTGAGAGCATGACTTCCCAGACACCATGAGACATCAATGTTGGACTCGGGCTTCATCCAGTCCTAGAAAAACCAAAGGGCGCTGTTATTCTAACGGCTTCGGCCAAATAAATCGAGCATGCTATTCACACGAAACTGGCCAAATACAAGCAATACGATTTAATTAGCTAATTAGAAAATTAACGAGTGATTAATTAGTTAATGTCGATGAACATAATCCGTGTTACAATAACTGGGTGTTAATTTTCCGGCCTCCGTTGTTTTCTGCCCAAACGTTTTCTGGACCAATAGATGGAATTTTCCAGTGCTTTTGACGACAGACACTTGTACTTTTTTCACCAGGATAAAGAGGATCTTCAATGATAAGTCACCTTCAGGGAATGCTTGAAATTTTAAATCCGTCATTGTGAATTTCGTTCGCTTCACATATACGAGCTGAAGAGCGGGATACGATTGTTGTTCTAGGGAATAAAGTGTCTTAATTTCAAGAAGGTGCACTATACAAAGTTTCGAAATGAAAATCGTTACACTGTATGATGGTGGTAGCAGAAACGGAATCCATGGCTCAAATATTGCGAGGGCCTCCAATGTCGCTGTATCAAAGATATTACAGCTACAAGTGGTCAAGCAGTGGAAATATTTGAATATCTTTGCAAAGTGAAAATCTTTTCAATAACTGTCCAAGCAGGAAAGTTTTTTCAAAGACTGCAAATGACAGCATCTAAAATGACAAAATTTAAAAGAAAGATAGTCCTGTTCTTCACGGTCCTCGTAGCAGACGGCTCGAGACAGTCTATGTTGTAAATTACGTACGCTGAATATACGTCCTAAATTACATCTTAAAACAGTCTTGTCGCTGATGATAAAGACGTTCTTGCCCTTTACTTGGCAATCTAAAGCCATTCTTGAACAACCCATACCAGTCGTTGAGAACGTATCGGACATGTAAATCAATAGTTCTTGAGGTACGTATAGTTGACGTATTTTCCCAATTTTCAATTTCTGTTTTCTGTTTGGAGGCTCATTCACCAGGCACTGGGACACTGCCAGCTCTTGACCGATCAAAACTCACTCATAATTGTAATGGGCCACCGACTGGCCCAAGGCCTCTAATCATTCGCTTTACTGGATGAGTCTGCATACGAGTGACACAAAGGTCATCTTTCGCTTTACCTGATGATACTGCATATGAGAGACACATTAACAGTCTCTAATCATTCTGTTTACCACATGAGACTGCATACTCTGTATGAGCAACAGCTGTCCTGAGGCAAGGGAAGTCTCGCATGTTCACGTATATTTTTACGTATTCCTTGGTCATCCCATCCCAAGTCACTCTGGATAAGACTGCCCCGCTCCAGCCATAAGCGGTTGAGTTTCTTGGCTTCAAACTCGTTGTTGGTTGGCTACATGTATATCTCTGGACACATGGCCACCAGGTGGCTACTTAGGTACCATCCAACTCACAGTTCCCGTATGGTGGTAACCGGTCAGACGTGAAAAGTCCTCGTGATCTTCTCGGCCGAAGGCACGGGGTATGATCTTTGGAAGAGTGCTTTGTGGAAGTCGAGGGACAAGCTGCGGTGGTCGGACAGCGGGGCGGTTACCGAGTTCTTCGGGCTGCGAAAGCGATCGTTCACGTTGGTGGACGTCATGTCCTGCAGGCTGCTCTTGCCGGAGGTGACCACGGCAATGGGCAGTGGCACGGCCGGGTAGCTCCAATTCAAGGTGAAGTCGTCCGGGTAGCAACCCGAGCGGGTCTTTAGCGTGGACAAGGGGTCGACGATGGTGGGGCCCACGGAGGCGTTGTTCACGTTGTTCTTGCAGAGCCGCATGCGGATACCGCTCTCCAGATGCTGGAAGATGTCGTCCCTGCCATTGCTGCGCAGCCGCAGGCTGTCATTGTTGCGGTTGGGCCAGACGTACTTGGGGCGGCGTTGTTGGATGTGCGGCACGATGATGTCCACCTCCTGGTCGGCCTCTGGGTCCACGTCCTTGGGGTCCTTGCCGGTGCCGCTCTTTGGAGACTCCTCCGAAGAGATGCTCATGGCATCCGAGCCCTTGGGCTGCGGGCTGGGAGACTCGCTGTCCGAAGAGGTCTTCGGGGTGGCCATGTTCTCGTGAGTGTCCTCCGTGCTTGAACCCTGTTTACTGTCTGGCAAGCCATCGCTAGCCTGAAAGACAATGACAAAGATGAGACAGAAGCAAACAAACAGTTTCTGCTAAATAGGTCTCCTTTAGTCTGTGAGTACTGACTGTGTGAGTACCGAGTACTCTGTTTCATGGGTAACAAATACGGGATCTGTAAGGAACTCCTTTGAACATCTCTATATCTTACCAAATAGTAGAGTTTTGTGTTGTGCTCTAATTCAAGAAGTAGAGCTTGTTCCATTATGTTTCCTCGTGTTCTATCATGCTTAATCATGTTTCATCATGTTCTAACATGTTGATTCATGTTACATCATGTTCCTTATGAAAATGGTACGATATCTTATGTGACTTTGCAGAGGTTTTCGTTATGTTGTGTTTTAAACAATAGCAATAAACTGTAGACAGGGTTTCATACAGTATGTTCCCTTACCTGACTGTTTTGCGTTGACTTTGAGAGGCTGGTCATTTTTTGCTCCAATTCAGCGCATTGTTCAGACAGCTTTTTATTTGTTGAAAGTAAACAAAAAATATGTTACACACAATAGAATGGCGATGATGTGATTTTACAAAAACCAGGAAATGACTCTACCAGTAACCAGAACCAGCAGACTTACCTCTTTTTCAATGGTCATCAAGCTCATTTTGTCTTCTTCCAATTTCTACGAAATTTCAAAGAAAACAGATTATAGAAAACAATGTTTATGCTATCTCAACACCTATTTGGTGAAGCATGCATACTGCATACGACATTTACTGGAGTTTTCACAAGAAAACTTTTCAATTGAGCAATTGGCAAAACGTTACCATTGAATGGTCAGTTTACTTTAAGATGGGTTTTGGGAAATTTACAAAATACGTGAAATTAGGTACCTTTGTAGCTTCCCGCAATTTCTCCACCTATTGCGTGCAAAAAAATCGTATGTTAAATCGATTCGATCAAAAATATTTCCAACAATGAATTAACTGACTGATTTACCTCGCCCCTCAGTTGTTTATTGTCAGTGGTCAGTCGTTTGGAAACCATGACCAGGCTTTCCACGTCCACGTAATTTCGTTTCCAAGCACGAAATGCCTCCACATAGGCCTTGTGGTCAGCGAAATCTCGATATTCGGTGAACTAAATTAATTTTAATAAAAAAAATTATTAATAAAAATGTCAAAAATCCTAAAATTGTTTTGTTTTGAGAAATTCATAATTTTTTAAATTCATTAATAAAACAATCAAAAATTCTTCAAATATTCGATAACATTATTACCTTTTGTAGCAATCTAGTGTCCAGTCCTGCCTCTTCAATTTCACACTGGAGATAAACCCTTTTGCAAATGTTTTTGGAGGTTTCTAGCAGTTTGTTCAAAAAACTCAAGCAGTATGTCTGCAAAATATAATAGTTTACACTAATAATTAATATAATATAACATATAAAATAATAGTTTAAAAATAATAATTTATGAATTTTTCGTTGGAAATAATGGTTGTTTTCAACTTCTAAATTAAACGGCAGAAAAAACTTTAGCTATCGTGTATAAAATAAATTATGAAATTTGCTACAATTAGTTGAAAACTTAATTATTCATTGGAAAAAATGCCTGTTTTCACTGTCTAAATTAGCCAAAACATAGCAAAGACATAGAAAATGAAACAAATAAAGCAGATTTAAATATTAAGAAGTAAAAACTCTTGAGCTGTCATCTCCCACTGTTTGACCTTCTGACCATTTCTCGCTCTTAGTTCCTTTTTTTTGCCCATTCATTGCGAATAAATTCTCGTAATTATTCGTATTAGATGGAGTCCTGGGGGGCAGGCAGTGGCTATCACGAGGAAGGCATTAAAGCATTGACCAGCCAAGTTTGTTTGAAACTGCTGATGATGTCAGATTATTCGTTTACATTCCTGGAGGCATCAGTATAATGAAGGTTAACTTCATAACATAAATCAGTTTTATTGTTAACCCTTATTGACCGCTCGCTTGACCGCCCGTGTCTTCGCTAATTAAACCATAAAATTCTGCAATTGATTAGCATTTTTTTGGCTAAAAAAGCCAGTTAGTCGAATATTTGAGACGGTTCGTTGAAGAAGAAGGAAGTGACCACTTAACGGGTCCAGTACTTCGATTTGGTTCATGGACTTCAAAATCAATAGATTAGCAACAGAAAATAACGGCTTTAAACGTAATGCTTTTAAATCATGTTTTAAAAAAAAATGCTGTTAAAAACTTAAAAATGTTGTTCTTCGTGATCACTGCTTGGTCAGTGCTCGTGCTTACGTGTATTGGCTTGACCATTGCCAATGACGATGGTCGGGTAATTCCAGTTAATTTTGACAGCAAATAAACAGTTTAATATTGTCGCTAAACACGTTTCGTAAAGTGTGCATATCTAACTGAAGACAAGCCACATTCATGTAATATCAAAATTATTAAATCCACTGTGATATAAAAGTTGGCTCAATAATTAACTTCAACTAAGTTATTAAGTAGATGCTCAATAAATAAAACTCGTTCCCTATCTTCGAACAGTTTTCCTCCCGTGATTACAAGTTCAAAATTTATTTCCGGGAAAAAATTCCTTTTTTTACTGGCAATGTTGTGTGTGAAAAAATGTAATATTGAAACAGTTCTTCAATTACACTGTATGAAACGCTGTTTTAAATTTTTGAATTATCTTTTAACAAATAAGGAATTTAGACAGCTAACATTCGATTGAAAAATGTGGTAGTATATAAAATAAAAATGCAGTTGGGAATATTATAGGCTACTGCAATTTCAGGTGTTTCATCAAATATTTCAAGTATAACTTACACTATAAAATAATACTATAAACTAATAACATTTGAGTAATAATTCTGCAGACCTACTATACATTGAAATAATAATATGGGTAATATTACTGTATATCTACATGGATATATAATCTGTGTGACATTCACATGTAATTAATAATATCCATGAAAATGAAGGTTCATTTTGATTTGAAATAATTAGCTAAACTTGTTCGAAATTATTCGTAAAATTCATTATTACAAAATATAAACAAGAAAAGATTATTCAATAAATATATGCAAGTGTAACTTTTACCAATGCAATTCTTAAGCTGTTGGAAATTATTCTTGATAATTCATCATGAAAAGAAATTGTTCGAGAAATTCAATATTAAATAGGCCTACATGGCTACTTAGACATGGATTCAAAAATAAATGCAAGTGTACTTTTTCCAATGTAATTCCTAAGCAGTTTTCAAATAGATTCATAATGAAAAGGAATTATTTTGGGAACCAAAACTGAATTAATATTTTCTAGTGAATCCATTTCATCGCGTGTTTCAAAATCCTTTTCATTGTGTATTTCAGAATGTGTATTTCTGAATCTATTTCAATGTGTATTTCAGAATGTGTATTTCTGAATCTATTTCAATGTGTTTTCAGCTGCTTGTATTTCATAGTGCATTTCATAAAGTTATTGTATCTGGATGAAGGGCAACATAAAATGCATCGGCGCTATTTCATTACGAAATAAATATAATGAAAGAAATATACACCAACACTTATTCTGCCAAACAAAATTATCTTGCAATACATCAGAAATGTATTTGTACTTGGTGTTAAGACCCCTTAATGAAGGGTGTGCAATTTTGCTGGTGTTAGCGATAATATATATCGTATTTTTATCTACAGTACAGTTTGTTATGCAATGCAGCTATTTTTTCAAAGTAGGTTAATCAGCAAAATGTTCGGTTATTTTAAAATTAAAGAAAACGATGTTATTTAGGTAGCCCCGCCTGCTGCAGGTAGTCTGTAGATGGGTATCTTAACTCTCAAACAGGTGATTAAGTTAAGAAATTGTCTTAATTACTCAATCGGTGATTGAGACTCTAAGTGAGTGACATATTTACGCAACAGGACATATACAGAAATTATTTTGAATGAAAAACTCGGGTCGAATGGCGGCTGCCCTCCTTGAATAAAATGGCGCATTTGCAATTTTTAAGTTATGCATTTTGATAAGGTTGGACAAAGATGTTGCAGTGATTAATAAGCGATAACAATATCCAGTTTTTCCCTTTCGTGCAAAGATGGGGAGTTATTCCAGTTCACGTTTCGAACAAAACAACATAATTCTTTTTTGTTTTTATACCTACATGTAAAGTCTTGCAAAAATGAAACGTTAACCTAATAATGCCCAGTTATCAAGTTGAGGTGTTATATTTTTTAATTATATATTATTCATAATTCCATTTATTGTTCCCTTCTGCCAGATCATTCGATTTTCACCTAATGATCATTTTTTTGCAAAAATTGAAAAATATTAACTAAATTATTTTTAAGTGCTAGTGAGCAGTGGACTCCTTTCCGGATCATTTCTTTTCATTTTACTTTCATTTTCATTTTAAATTTTTTAACAATCCACAAATGACTTCACCAAAAGTTTTAAATGTAATAAAATACACCAATTCAGCATTTTTAAATAAAAAGAAATCTTGACAGTTCGATTGAAATGATACTCAGAAGTATCGAGGCATAAGTTTAGTTTGTTTGATGTCAAACAGTTGGAGAAGAGATTTCTGCAGTGTTAAGTTTCAGTGCAAGTTAATGCAAGTTAACGTGAATTTTTGTACGTAAACAAGTAATCATATTGATTGATATAAGTCTCCACCTGACTTTCTGCCAATTGGTTGTTTTCTACTAACCTGAAACGTTAAGGACTTGTTTCCTGGACTGTTTAGCATTCCAACAAGAAATTTGAATCTTACAGGCTCGCCATATCTTAGCCGTAGCGTACACATGGCCTTTTCAACGTGGTTATGCCCTTCGGTACCTAGTTCGCAAGCCTTGATCAAAATCTGAAAAAAATATTGAAATCAACTTATGTGACGTACTGTATACTGTTCAATATCGGATGAGTTAACATGTGCAAATAATATACCTCAAGTGCGACAATTCTTGATTTCATGAAATTGCTCAATGCACAAGACGCTACTAAAAAAACTCCAGAAGGATGCTCCATTATTCGTTTCAACGTTTCCTTAAAAAAATTGACAACACAAAGATTAGACAAATTCAATTTAGTAAATTTAAACAGCGTGGCAATAAATTAGTTATCACACCTTTCTTGTACCAATCGTTAGCCTACAATTGAAACACTCATTAGTGGCCTATGTGTCAAGATACCCAAAATGTAAAATTAAAAGCCACTGACTTAAAAAATGCTTCGGAGTGTGTATAGATAGAAGAAGTATTTAGGTTGTTGAACAAATAGAAATCAACCCAGGTACATGTCAGATCTTTTTAATGACCGGAAAATGTATCGAATAACCCAAATAATTTCAGGTCGAATAGCTTCTGTTGGATTTTTTTTTATTTCCAAAAGAAATGTCTAAAAATGGTTAACGTACTAAAACTTTTACGACAGCGCTTATTTTTAATAAAAAAAATTATAAAAGCGGATTTTACGACATCGACTGCTGTTGTGGCAACAGGTTAGTGAATCAATAAAATTAAAATTTGTTCGATGAATATTTTTATTATCCCTTTCGACTTCCTATAAAATCAGTTCCCATATTAAAATTGTTATACATATGCACTTTTGATATTATACGAAAAGCTGGAAATGTTTTAAAATACATGTACATGCATTTAGGAAATATCCCTGTTATTTATTTATCATGCTGTATATCGTCCTATAGTTTTCATATTTCATAGTTTACATTATTTATTTAGGAAATATTTATGTAATTTATTTTTACGTAAAACAAATTTTAATTTTGCAAAAGTTGGTATGGTGTACTATCCTATTTATTAGTTCTTAAAATTTAACATTTGGATATTGATAAGAATTTAAAAATAGAGTAAAAATAGTTTATTTTTACATAAAGAAATTTATGTTAAATATTACATTGCGTAATTCAAAAAACGAAAAACGTTTTAGAATATTTAAGAAACATTTATTTAAATTATGTTTACGTAAAGCGAAGTTTAATTCTGTAATTGTGTTGATTTTGATATGAATTGAAAAATAAAATTTGATATTAAATATTCTGCAAAAAATTTCTCTTTTGACAACAGTATTCCATCTTATTATAATTTAATATCGAAAATAATAAATTCTATAGATGCATAATGCCTCTGAGTAATTTCACGTCGTAAATCTGGTTTTAAACATATTTTATTAGAAATAAATGCTCTCTTAAAGTTGTTTTACTACGTTTGTTAATTCAGGAAAAGCCTATTTGAACCTGATTTCAAAATGTAAAATGGATAACGAAATACCTTCCAAATGCTTGAATTTGATTTAACCACTTGATTTCGAGAAGATAAAACTTTTCAGACGTCATCGAACGTGGTTTTTGTATTTTTATAGAAAAATGAATAATTCATTTTAGGAGTGTTAACATGATTGGAATTATTGCATTTCCAGTCCGCAATTTCGACGAATTATTTGACCTAGAGGTCAAAACTTTTGTGCGAAACTAGGGTAGGAAATACACGTGTAATTTCGTTGTTTTTTCTTATTTGGGTCACTGTGGTAGTTGTTAAAAATTGCGTAACGACAGACAGCAGCGTGGCTTTATCAGATATTTTAAAATGGAATATTTTTGTCTGCTTTATATGCTTACAAAAAGCTAACCATTGTTTTTTATTATATATTTTTGTACTTCGTAGAAAGTGGCACATTGGGATATTATGCTGTGGTTAGGTTTTAGCTTCGTTGAGCAATTTTCTTATTACTTTTGATTTATTTTAAGTTAAACTCCATAAGGCTTTTTTAAGAGTAGTCTGCCCTCAATTAAGATACAGGGAGATAATTTTTTTATTAAAAACCACAACCCCGGGGTTTGTATTGGTAAACAAAAGAAATTGAATTTCAATTGAATTGCCTTCATTGTGAGTCAGTAAAAAAACAGATTTGAACTGGGTTGGGATTTTTCTGCTTTCAAGAACAAGCAACGAGAAATCGCCCTTTAATTTTGGTAAACGTCAAGGTATCAACCTGATGTTTATCTGTTTTTGCAACTAAGTCATGATGGGCTTGTATTATTTACTAGAGTAATTATGAAAATGAGTGAAGTAAAATCTTCCTCGTTGGCCACGGGCTATAGTTTCACTTTTCAAAAGCGTAGAAAACAGGGTAATGAACAATGCTTTCACCTATTGGTTCAGGCTGGTAATTAAATTTTAAAACTAATTAGCAATTTGAAGCATTCCTTCACTTCATGCTTGTTTGAAAGGCTGAGTAAGCAGCAGTGAAATCTTAGAAAGCTAAACCCTACACCTCTGTGGCATAATATTTGATTCACAAACATACAGGGTGATCATAAAGTAGAAGAAAGTAGAAGAACTAAGAATGTTTGTTGTTTGTTCCATGTATTGATTCACATTTCCTTGTAAATAACAGTTTTTAAATTATTTTTTTGATGTGGGTGGGACTTCATTATCATCCTGTATTATCTGCAAAAAATGCTATTTTTAAGCCAAAAAAAAATTACACTTGCGTCAGGATATAACAAAAGCTTAACCAACCTAATCAATCAAATCAAAATAAGTGATTTCTTAATTTGCTTTCGCTAGTTTTCATTTTCCCGCAGCGATTATGTTACAGAAATGGGGGGAAACTAATAACACAACATCCGGCTTTGCCTTAATAAAAATTTAATACTATAGTCAACCTTCGAAATAAAGTTAGTTTTCTTTAAGTTTTACTTTCCACTCACAGAATGTGCCAGAATTCGGAACGTGAGGATTTTAGCCCAAACCTCTCACCTCAATTGCGAAGCATAGTCACGTGACATTAGTCACGTGATTATATCTGGCACCATTTGCCTGTCAAGTTTTATAGTGAAAAATGTGCTGAAAAATCACAATATAATTCTAAGATTTTGGACATGTTTTCTTCAAAATGTTTCCATGCAGCCTCGTCCACACCTAAAAAACGTTTCCTAGAAACACGGTTTCTGGAACCAGAATTCCTCAGCATGTTTTTACATTTCTAGCTTTGGAAACATTTGGGCCCTTTCCTTAAGTATGCTTCCTTGCTAGACATGTGAAAACATTATGGGAAAATATGTGTTTTTTCCTAGGTGAGGACAAGCCTTTGGTCATAATTTTTTCCTCGGACATTTTGTACGACCTTACAGTCCTTGGTGTTAAAGTGGTTAAGGTGATGAGGTTACATTTTACGCAAAAAGGGTTAAAATCAGCAAAGGTGAAGGCCCTTCAATCAAGTAAAATGCGTTGGTGAAAGTGGATATTTCAGAGTGCATGTAGCCAGGGCTATACTTCTCAAATGCTAATTAATGATGGTGTATAGCCGTTCTTTCCGGTATCCATTTGTCTTCCTCTTAGTATTATTATTATTTTTTTGTGGCCAAAAGAAACCTCGGCTTAACTCGTTTCGCTAATAATAATTTATGGATCTAATCATAACGATGACTAGCTGAAATATTTTTTGTTGACGTCATGACTGGCCATTAGGCTTAAAGACGTCCATCTTTGGGAGGTAATAGCCACTGACCTGTAACGCTATACCGCAGATTTTATGCTAATTAATCGTGTTTATGCTCAGGTGGTAACTTACCAGATAGCGTGAGGCGTGTTTCAGGCTTAACAGACACTCGTATTCATCGGCCTGTGAAACAAGGAAAGAAAAATAAATGAAATTAATTAAACGTTTTCGAGTTGAAGGATATGCTGGTCAAGAGCGTTGCATGGTAAATTGGGGTTGCGATAGCACTGCTAGTTCGCAGTTTCCAACCCGGACATGTTATGGGGACAGTTATAATTGGCTGTGCATGGTGATTACCAACCTGGAAAACATGGTAACCTCAGGGAATTTTAACTTCAACATGGAAAACATGGTCAACTCAGGAAATATCGAATTGAAACCTGGAAGTTTTCAGCATCAAAATTGCATTTTGTGTTGGTTCGTTATAATTCTGAGAAATCAGCGCAAAAATGATTGCCTGCTAATGAATTCTGTCATTTCCCTAAAATCCGTTATTTCCGGTAATTTTTTATTCGAGTTTCGCCTAATTGAATTGAATTGCATGAAGTATTTCTGTCAATATTAATATTTCTGAAATTTTCAAAATGGTCTAAAACTGTATTATTGGTGATCTAGTTTTTATAAAAAAACTCCCTCGTCAATTTCTTCCATTATTGGGATGTGTTTTTTTGGTAATGTTTGGTAAAATCTACCATTTAAGATATAGTTTTTCAATAAATTTCGAATTATGTTGTTTCCTTATTATTATTACTAAATATTGTTTTCAGTAGAATTGTTACACATATTTAATCATTAAAATACATGTATAGTTTTTGAACCTGGAAAATTTAGAATATGGCCCTGGAAAAATCAGGGAATTTCGTTTTCAGAAATTTGAAGCCACCATGCTGTGGTGAGAGCCCCCTGGTGGCAGAATTGCTAAAAATGGAAGGTAAAAATATTTAAAAGACGATTTTATGACCATATGCAACATTAAACCCCCTTAAAATGTAATTAAGGCCAGATCGTATATCACAAGAATCCCCAGGGTAGGCTGATTGAAATGTTCAATTTGAGGTGGGAGGGTCAGGTACTTTATATAGAATGCATAAAATTCTTACTTCCCAACCAAGATCTGAGATCGTAAGGGCATCTAAAATTTCCTACGCAATTAGGAAGGCGTTGTGGTTTTGAAACACGTGTGGTGAGCCCCCTCAAACAGCTTATTTTTAGGTTCAATTAAACTTAGAAGGTGGAATTTGGGTTTTAAAATTAAGGTCAAAGTGAGCGATCCTGCATATTTGCTATACCGGAACTTCTTTATCAGTATAAAACACCTTGTGTTTTAATAGTTTTTTTTTTCAAATTTATTGTATAACCTTCCATCATGATGCATCTAATCGCGATTCAGAGGTGATACCAGAGGCCCTACTGACACCCATTAGCTAGTTTTCGTATAATGGGATGACGGAATTTTACATACTTTGCAATCCTGTTCTAAAAGTACCAGATAATGACATCGAAAACGACCTTCACAACTTAGGTGAAGCTAATACTGTATTAGATTTTTAAAGTGTGGCATTAAAATCCTTAACGTCTTCATGGTGCTCAGGTTTTCTATCTGCTGAGGATTTTACTTTGTATTACATCATGGAGACTATACTATCATGTAAAACCTAGAAATCTTAGGGGATTTCACATTCAACCTGGTAAAGCTGGAAAACTCAGGGAATTTATAATTGAAACCTGGAATTTGTCAGCATGAAAATGATTGGTCCGATAATCAATTCTACCATTTCCCTAAAATTCAGCAGTTGTGATTAAGTTTTTCTTAAAATTTGCCCTATGGCGCTTTCAAATTAATTTGTATGCATTATTGATGATTTAGTTTAAAAAAAATTAATATTGCCATCAGTGCTGCCTTCGTTATTTATTATTTCTGAAAAACGTTTTCCGGCGATTACATATAAAATCCGCTATTTCTGGCAAATTTTTATTCGAGTTTTGTCTATGGAGTTAATTTCTGTCAAAATTTCTGAAATTTTCAAAATTGTCTAAATATGCATTATCGGTGATCTAGTTTATCTAAAAAGTCTCTTAAAAATTTCTTTCATAATCGTTATTTCCGCTAAAAAAAATAATTTCGAGGAAAATAACCTAAAACCCATTATTTCTGGTAGAATTTTTCAAAGACATGTTCGTAAAATCCATCATTAGGATGTTTTATGGTAACGTTGACTAAAAACTTACCATTTGAGATCTAGTTTTTTAAAAAAAAGTTCGCCTAAAGAGTATCCTTATTATTATTATTGCTAATATTGTTTTCAATAGGATTTAGGCACATATATTTTTTTTGAATCTGGAAAAACTAGGATATGACCCTGGAAAATTCAGGGAATTTCATTTTCAGAAATCGGTAGTCACCATGTTTACCATTTCCTGACATTTCGCTGTGTAATAATAGCTTCTTTGACGTGTTTAAAATACTCCATTAACACGCTCTCAATGTGGTTTGTCTTGAATCTTACCAGAGTTTTCTTCGTTGGATTTCCATTGTTTTTCAACGTTCCACTTTGATTATTGTTTTCCTCCTTTTTCTCAGATTGTCCTGGCAGTTGAATTGTTTTCAAAAAATCCAACAGCAGAAATATCCCATTGTTAGGCTCCCTCGTAAATTCGGCCACGAATCTGCATTTGATAGAAAGAGAAATCGGTCATTAATTTAAAGGTAAGTACTACACAGATCGTTTTCTGAATTCAGTATTTACAGTATGTGTTTGGTATCTGTGGAAAAGAAGACTCAAACTCATTCCCAGTGCATTGTTAGCTTTCGATAGACCTACCATAAAGTCTGTCTTTTGAGTTATTTAGATTAAACTGTCTAGCATTTAGATAACGTTGAAAGATAACTGCTCATGGTGGTGACATTTTTTATCTATTGGCTAATTACTGCCCTGTAATAACTTTTTTACAGATTTACTGATTTATTAATTATCGAAAACTGGTCAACGATACCAGGGGGGTCAGTTCGTCTAGCTGGACAGTTGTGACCCAAATTTACTGCCCATCTAGACCTGTATTAACTGCGTTTTTTTTCTTTTTCGTAAATAATCAAACTCCTTAAACTTAGCCCAAATGCCATGCAGTACAGTATGCTCAATTACATTATGCATAAAAACACTTTAACGATCTTATTAACACTCAAATTTGCTCCAAGGAGCCATCATGTGTCTGAATTGATGAACAAGACATCTGCATACTGATCTGCTTTTTGCACATCGATTGATTAATTAAGTGCAAAATACCTGTATTTTGTTGATAAACCAGCCAGTGAAGTGTTCACGCAACAGTCAGTTGCTATTTTGGCATATGTTGGTTATTTTTTTACATTCAAATAGGAAACGAAGCATAATATAAATTGCCTACATTGATTTAACGCCAACCAAGAACACAGGAAATTTCGTGCTGCTATAATTTTATGGGATTTATAACAGGAAGCAAAACTATTATCATTTTTTTAAATAACGCAAACTTAGCGCAAACATGCAGTTTGCGATGGGAATTTTGTTTTTATGTCGTTATTAAAAGATCAAGGAACTTCTGTCTTAAATAACAAAGGTGTCATCGCGCAAAATAGCAATTATGATATCAGAGTTTAAAGACTTTTATTTTCGAAAATCGAGTTTTTTGGCTAATCTTTTTGGTTACCCATCTTTATGCCACGCTGTTATTAGCTTGGTCTGCCTGTTTATAATGTCACAATCAATTATTTTATTTAAGAGTGTTTTTTTTTATTAAAATTAGTTTCTAGTCTGTGAATTCCTCCCTTGAAATTGGGTTTTAAAGTGTTTTTTGAGGCCATGCTTCGTGAAAATTCTAAATGAAAATTTCAAATTATAAGCTACATTGTATAAGTTTAAAGACATTTGATTTGTTTTTGAAATGATGGATTTTTCAGCTTAGATTTTTATGTGACATGTAACGTGACATTCCATCGACAATCCAGCTATTTATTTGGATGTGTTGTTATCTTAAAATCACGGTCTGGGAACTCCCTCCTTCAAATTGGGTTGTAGGTTTTTTTAGGAATAAGTTTTTGCTCATGATTTCCAAATAAGCACTTTTAGATTTGTCCAAATCGTGTCTTTTTAAAAATACTGGCACACTTATGAATTGAATTCGAATGTGCGGTATGTTTAAAATAACATTTCGCAAGTAGAATTACTTCATGTGGGCTTGTTAAGTAATATTTTTCGTTATCCAAATGGATTTTTTTATAGCATGTAATATACATGAATATGGACTGGGATTGTACATGTAATATGACATGGGTCTGTAAACATAGATGAAAATTTCAAAGTATATAAGCTATACGTTTAAAGATTTTTTTCTATGTTTATTCAAAGAACTGGGATTTTCAACTTACATTTTTGAAATTTTATGTGACTAAGATTTATTATGTGGATGTTCAAGTATTATGTCATATCTTGGGAGGTCAGTCAAATATCGACGAATAATCATATAATTGAGGTGGGTGACCAAATGATGAGTTTATAGTATGCTGGTTTTGATAAAACACTGAGTTAAAATCAAATGTGATCCATTTATGTAAAAAATTTCGCACAAATTGGGGGTAGGTCAGATAATCGCTAAATGTTTGCATGTTCCCCATGTTCTTGATTTGAAGTTTTATTTCCTGCTTTTACAAAGGTATTAGAATGGGTTTACAATGGAGGCTGGGAATTCCTACATGTAAATAACTGCGCAATCGTTTCCCACGCTAGAACTAGTTCTAAGATAATTTTCATTATTTCAAATGTCTTGTGTAAAATCAGCCCATGGGAAATTGTCGAGGAAATTGTATGTAATGTTAATATTGTTTGATTTTAATTGCTGCATTTTGAACTCACCCCACGTGTGCCAGTTTCAGATCGAACTTAAGGTTCCTCAAAAGTTCGGAAATGTCGCACAGTTCTGTCAAGACGATGTTGACACTTGGCTCCTCGGTTTCATTGTTGGTTTTCTTATCCCGTTCTCGGTCGTCAGTGGTCTGAATGCCCGTATCCGTAAACCACTTACGTAAGTGAAAAATGTATTCTTCTGGCCTATACATTGGGGGTCCTTCTGCCTAGAAAACGAGAATTAAATAGAAATTAATACAGGTGAAATTGTCAACATTCCTCTCAAACATGACAATTACAAAAACTAAAACTTGTCTCAGAGCATTGTAGTGTTATTTAAATTCCAAGAATTTCAAAAACAAAGTTTTGGGTTCGACCACCTATTTGGTAGGTACAAATGGCTGACTAATGAACGAAAGTTCAGCGAAATCCAATGTTAAAAAATGACCCACACAACATGGCGCCAGATTGTTGTGAAACAGTAGGCAATTTCGGAAGTTGGATCACTGTAGTTATGTCTTTGAAGCAAAAGGGTTTAATTACAGTAAAAACAACGAAAAAAAACGCAAAAAAAGAAGGGAAGATTATGCTGAGGATTTTAAGACTCGATTCGCTCGCTGCATGGCGTGCTTTTTTGTTTATGCTGTTTTTTGTTGGTTTTGTTTTTCTGCAAACAATTGAAATAACAACCCAAAAATGTTCACCAACTCGCAGAAAGTTAATTATCCGTTTCGAGCGCGATCATGGTGGGCCGACATTTTTATTTTTGAAAATACGAATTACCGTATGTAGGATTGCACGGATGGAACACAAAAAAAAGTGTTTTAGTTGCTTGCCAGGACATTGTCTATGTAGGCACCATTGAACTTGCCGAAATTTTTGCTAAACAAAACATAATGGAATCTTATCAACTGGCCTTCGAACCCATCTAGTTGGACTCGATTTTAGAGAAAGACGCCAAAAGTACAATTTGAACTGTCCTTTTTTAACTATCAATTTATATTGATAGTTAAAAAAGGACAGTTTAAATTGTACTTGCTCGTTTTACTTGAAACACAAATGCCTTGAAAAAATTCTTTCTAAATGGAATCTCGCATTCTACGGTTGCCATGGTTGCCACGTGCGCCACTTCCTTGCGCATCGGCACGTGACTCCATTCGACCAATCAACCCTCGTCAATTTTATTCGGCAAATTCAAATTGAAATTCAAGTAAAATCATGACTTGTGAATCGATTTCTGACAAAAGTTTACTCTAAGAATGGATCAGTTGGGGTTTTGCCATATGTTTTGTCTCTAGGAGCTTTCGTACAGATTGATCCGCACATTTACAATTGAAAATACAAGTATTATTCGACGCATGTTGCGCTCACACATCGTGTAGGTTAATTGTGTCTAAAACATGCAAAGCGGCTTTTAATCACATTGTTCTGGCAAAGCAGTACAAGTTATTATTTATTCACATGCCGCATTTCCATAAGGCAATCACTCCATTAGGGATGATAATTATCCAAATGTGTTTGCAAGTCTAATGTTAATCAGCATGTAAGAGGATATCAACGCCTTTCTTATATCATTGAGTAATCATTGACTAACAATGCTCGAATTGAGCCAAATTGTTGCTCAAATGAATTTTTATGAAAGAGTGCTTGGATCACAAATTGTGCATTTTAACTCAATGTTTGATGAAACAGCCATCATTTGGCAGCATTTGATTGAACCCCCTCCCAGTTGATTACGTAATACTTGACCCCTAATCCATATGCTCTCTGAACACATGTCAACATATTTAATGACCTAAAAGTCGAAACAAGTTTATGTACCAGCCCATGTCTCGCCCATAGGCCTACATGTAGCATAGCCATTACAGGTGTGGCAGTGATTTGTTTTCGCCCCCCCCCTGTAATTTACAAGAGCGTTTACATGTCCGTAACATTACATTGGACAAGGGTCATTCGGCTTAAGTACTGTAATTTGAAAATTGCTAAATTAAAACATACATGTAGATGTCACGATATGCAATCACAATTGGGCTGTTTCATAAACGGACACCTTAGGACTGTCTGGAGGGCTTTAGGAACCGGAACTGAGACATTATACGCTGTTATTTATAGATTATTATTTCGGACCGGCCATTGTAATTATTCGGCGTGTGAGCGTGTGAGCGTGTGAGGGGATTTCGCCCTTGTTTACGAACACGGGTCACCATTGTTATTAGTTGTTGTTTTTTTTTTTCCTGGCTAAACGGTGGATCAATTGTTAATGAGTGTTACGCGTGGAACTTGGGACAATTTTTTAAGCAACGAGTTCGCGCCTCGTGGAACCGTGACCAATTTTTTTTGTTCAAATAAAAATGCGAGCACACGCCTCTTAAAGTCTACATTAAAACAATTTGAACAAATGCACCCGAGGCGGAATGCATCAAAGGATTCAGTTCCTGATGGCTGCTGGAGGGGAAAAGAGAGGGTAGGTGGCGCCCCCTGTCCCAGTTGCTGCCCTCTGGTGGGCGAAGTAGGGGTCAAGAAACTGGACGTTCCCACGTGTGCCTTGCGGACGGCGAGACTCCTCATTAGCGCCTCGAAAAAATGTAATTAAACTGGCAAAAAATATGTGCAGATTTTAATGAAACGTAATTAGAAAGTTCAAAGGGCGAGAAATGGCGGAGGACTCAATGGTGGGTTGGTAACAATGGCGGATCCCAGCACGAAAGTAATGCGAAAAAAAAACTACAATCGGAGTTTTTGGGCAGTTATAAAAATAATGAATGGAAAGTAAAGAATAAATAAAAGTAATCATAACTACGATTGCTAGGAAGTTGATTATGACTTCCTGCTTTTACTGACCCCAAGATAGTTGCCTAGGTGAAAGTACATTATACACACTCTCCAAGAATTTACTTTTAACTTAGACAAGCTGGAATTGTCAGCATTTGTTTAGATTGAACTTTTGTGACAATTTTCAGTGATGTCTTCCCCCGTTATTTCTCTACTGGATGTGAGTGGATGTGGTGTGCTCCCCATTTTTGAGGAATTAATAATGAGGATAATATTTTCCTCAATATATTTTCATTATTAAAATATTTTTCAATAATATTTTCATTATTATAATACAGGGTGTATCAACATTGACTTTGCGACTTTGAAAGCATGTCGAATTTTGTTCGGAAGGCGTACGGAATCGACTGCATGAGGTGTCATTTGGTAGCAAAACTAATGAAGTTCTGCATCCAACAATCATTTCGGTTCTATGTTGATTGGCGATACAGCCAATTAACAATTTGCAAAGCCCCTTATGCAAGCTGCATCACACATTTTGAAACTCGCGTTAGGTGGCGCTCGTGGCGGAATTCGGTACTGCGACGCTACTTCAAGTAAACTTGATCAGTTTTGCTGCAAAATTACACCTTTGCCTATTATCTACGTCTTCTGTATAAAGTTCCATACGCTTTCAAATTCGCGAAGTTCATTTTTGATGCACCCTGTATATTGATATTCGAAATCAAGTGTACGAAACACGACTGCTTTTGAATTTGCCGCTCATCACGTGCGAGCGTTGATTGGTCGGACAGAGTCTCGTACCATGGCAACCATAGAACTTGTGATTCCACGTGAAGGCGTTCCATATTGCGAAAAAGAACGCAATTGCGTTTTTCAAAATGGCGTAAAATGCCGACTTCACAGCTGTATCTCAAAAAGCTGTAGTTCAAAAAGCAAGAGTTTAATTTGTATTTTTCGCGTTTTACGAATACAGTGTAGCGATGCCCAACTAGATGGGTCTGACGCTACGGCTAGTTTCATTGAGCAATTGTGGTTGGTAATTATCGCACTCCACAGCCAAAATGATTACTAGCCAGTTAACAAAATCATCGCCAGACGAGAAATTAATTGAGATTGGTGCAATAAACGACTACTGCCCTACGCGCAGTAATGCGTCTGTATTTGCTTTAATTGCTGGCGACAGGCGCGCCGTTAAACGACATTACAGGTGGGTGCAAACTTTATTTTGTTGTAAAATTTCGACAAAATTGAGGCAATTTCAATCCTGCCAATGTCTTTCGTACAAAATTAAAAAAGTGTTAATTAGGGTGGAGCGGGTTGCACCATTAATTTCTCAGGTTAGAATGATGGGCGATTTTTAGATGGCCATAAAGCAAATACAGGGTATACAGTACACATACAGTAACAAACAACGTATATACAGGGTGATCATGAAGTTCTATCCTCATTCCAAAAATTGATGAAAAAAAACTGTTACAGTTACAAGGATCAAAGTTTGGGTTTTCTGTTTCATGTAGTGATGCCCCTCAAAGTTGGACACCACCATAAGTCGAACACCCCATTATTTTGTGGTTTTTCTCTGCACTAGACGTGTCATAGAATTAACATTGAGAAAAACCCCTCTAAGTTGGACAGTGTTTCATGCATCACCGACGAGAAAAAACTCTTGATGTCGGACAAAATGCCTTTTCCTATAGGCGGAAATGGCTCTGTTCGGTAAAATCTCCTTTTCCACACTCCTATAGAGAGACCCCGCCATGTTGGAGCCCAGTCTAGGTGATCAGACAATTGCAACTATTTGTCTGTTTTTTAGCGTGAGACCACAAAGCATCTGAATCACATGACCCTCAATTTGACTAAATGGCCCTTTTATCCTTTTCACTCAGCGCTGTGTCCACCTTACAGAGGTTTCACTTTACATGGTTCCAGGATGCTAAAATTTCAAGCGTAAAATTCCTATGGTGTTACTAGTTTGAGGATCACTGCCCTCTCAGGTGAACTAAACATTAACATACAGATAATGAAATAAAACAATAAAGAACACGAAAAAACAAAGACCGAGGAATAATTCGTTCCGCTAACAAGAAGCGTGATTAATAGTTCATATATATGTTTTGAAAAATAAAATGAAGAAAAAATAGGGAAATAATTAACACTGAACGTGAGATGAACATCTAGCAAACTAGGAAATTCAATTGATTTGAAACGATGCTCCTAAGCGAAACGAATTGTTTTCCTCGAGAAAAAATTAATTCTGAGAATTTATTTATTCAGTTTGTAGAAGACGTGCGTGCATCTTTTAAATTTTAAAGATTTTACTGCTGCTTGCATTGGCTGCCTAACTAATTTACTTCAAAGAAGAAGATCCTGAATATTCAACAACTACTGTACAAATACTTTATTTTTTGAATGGATTTTATATTTGACGCTCGACACGTGCGAGCGTTGATTGGTCGAATGGAGTCACGTGGGGTCGCGTCAACCATGGCAACCGTGGAACGTCAGATTCAATTTTGGAAGACGTTCTAAAAAAGAACTCAATTGCGTTTTTTCAAGATGGCGTAAAATGCAAACTTTACAGTTGTATCTCAAGTAAAACGACCATTGGCAGGTAATTATCTTATATCTGTAGTTTAAAAAAGAAAAAAACCTAGAGTGATGTTTTTCAAACACAATTTAACGATGCCCAGCTAGATGGGTGATGACATTGTGGCGACCGCTAGGGATTGTCCCTGGCGGCACTTCTGCACACACGGGCAGGGGTCACACGGTTCGTCGACGGAGA
>JAQGAF010000257.1:0-62306 GCA_034687865.1 Kryphioiulus occultus
GGGGGGAGTACCTTTGGTTATGAACAAGTGCAATCTTTCGTTTTAGTCAGGGTCTTGACGTCTTGAAAACCATGAGGTCAGGGAAATTCATATAAGCAATTTAGATGGGTACAAAGTCACAGTCACAGCTACGAGTAACTCAGGAAATTCTGTAAGCCAAAAAAGAGGAGGCTACACTGCAGGATGAACAGCCTTTTACAGCCAAACACATGGCTTGGCTGGATTTAAAAAAAATTTGCAAAATACAAAAAAAGTGGAGAATTTGGTAAAGTCAGGGTTTAACTCAAGATTCGACCATAACCCATGCCCAAAAATCTGCGCTGCATCTCCAGTGTAAAATATCAGTTGAATCTCAAAAACGATAACTCGATAGCATGATACAGCACACATTACGATTAAACCCCCCAGTGTAGTACAACTACGTGTTTATAGAAATGAAAATTACAAAATCAGACTTGAGCAACGATGTGTGGGTTGAAAAAAGTTTCTGGAATTCCCTTTCACAGTTTTTCCTAAAAATAAAACTTGACATACGTCAAACTTCTAAGGTCTCAAACCCATACAAAATCTGCAACTGAACAGTTGGGATGATACTGGGATCTACTTTGTGTAAGGCAGAAAAGAGCTTAAAATGATTATTTGTGTATTTCCTATATCCACAGGCACCAAGCTAGGCAAAGAGTTCTAATACAGTATGACAGAGCTATCTACAAATGTTGAAAAGGGTAAATAAACGTTTCGGGCCCCTGTTAGGTTCCATCCCAACTGCATCATTGTTTCACGCTATTTTATTCTCAATTAACAGATTTGATTTCGGACCCAACGAGTGCTTGCCATTTTGACGAAGTAAAACCTACTCGACCTGTAAAATTCACTGCCAACGAAGAAGTTTTGTCACGCTGGAACGACGGCTTGCTCTACATAGGACATGTATTGCAGGTAAGTCGAACTCAGATTTTTTGGATAAAGATAGGAAAAATCTGTCTTGGTTCGGAACATCAAGAGCCAGTTTATGCTTTTCGCTCTCTGCAGGTAGATTACAACAACGAGAACTGTCTGCTCAGGTTCGACGATTCGTCCGAATATTGGACAAAGTTTAAAGACATTCACAGGATCAAGGGTATGTGAGGAAACAGTTTATGAAACATGCATTGCCGTCATTTGGAAATAACATGGCACTGACAACTTTTCTATCTATCCAGTTGCGAGGAATTTTAAATTAATAACTATTTAGCCAAATATAGGGTAGGCTATAGATGGCTCTCCATTTACATTGACCACTGTGCCAACTACAGGTTTAGAGTTAAATAAAATAAACAATTGCGCCATCTCCCGGCCTATACATGGCACTGAAATCATAACTAAAGAAATTACGCAGCCTAGACATTGGCAGATTTGTGTTTGTACACCATCCCTGCATAAAATACCGTACACCTACAAGTCCATCCCTTGCTTTTTCCCGGCATTCTTAGATAGCGCCGGGGACACTTTGACTAACAACACTTTCGGATGGAACATGCTTTAACAGGTTGTTTCTGCGGTTCTGCAGACGTTTCTTTTTCAGTGCCAGCGAGCTACTGATAATTTTCAAAAAAGACTAACGTGCAAATAAATAATTAAAGAGCGCCGTGGTGCATTCGCCACACCCCCAGCTAGGCTAAATGACCAAAACCCGCAGTGTCAAATGCACGAAACGTGAGTTGAACAAAAACCAACCATATGCTCGTGCCTTTATTTTTTGTTTTTAATGTTTTTAACTTATGTGCACGAGATCCTCCTTATGAGGCACTATTTGAATGTAAACCGCTCGTCTCGGCGGAGTTAACTGTCCTGATATTCTGAAAGGTGAATATAAATGGCGAGATCCTGATGTCCAACGTCTCCTATTGTATTTTGCTTTTGTTACTGGAATTATCTTTTTAATTACATACCTAACGAACATCTGGAGGGAAGGGCACGAAATTTACTGGCACTTGGGTCTATTTCAAAAAGTATCAAATTTTCTCATATTTAAACCAATCAAATACAGGATACATTTTTTTGAACAGCTTATCGACTATAAAGTGTAGTTTGCCCAATTGCCAGCGGGTCAAACTTTATCAAGTTGTAACAATCAAAATTGGACATGAACAAACCGCATCTTCACCCCTTTTTTCATCATTGTTGATCGTACCATTTTTTGTTCACGAGTGTAACCAGCATTAAGCAACTCTTGAACATTTGCATGTTTCTCCAACAGCATGCGCGTTATGGTGAACGTCTTATAATTGGTTTCTTGCAAGCTTGTTACGAATGCCTCGTTTGTGCTTTATTTGCATCACTCGCAACCCACCCGAAATACCACAATGCCTGATCTAGTACTGTCTTTAACTCTTAACAGACAAAAAATCTTGTTTTGTGTGCAGTTGCATGACATTTTCCTTATTGCGTGAAGTCGTGCTTATCGACCCGTGCCAATTTTCAGGACCCAGTCATGGCTCGGACATAATCTGCAGCTTGTGCCTGAGCGGCACGTCCGAGCTGCCGAACGAAATTGTAATATGTGATAACTGTGGGGTGGGCTATCACCAGGACTGCCACACGCCCTCGATACCTCACAGCACGCTGCTGCCAGATGTAGAGTGGAATTGCCGCCTGTGCGTCTTCGGAAACACTGCCAAAGTAAGTCTCAGGGCACTCCAAATCGAGATTTCTGCCAGTCGAGTGCCATTCTCACGACAATTCCTTACAGATAGGAGGAGCTTTAAACAAGGGGCAGTTTGCTAAAGAGATGCAAACAATGAAGCAAACGTTGCCTTACGATGTAAGCCGCTTGTGATCCCGCAACTCATGCTGATCGAAATGCTTGTTTATAATTATTGATTTCTTTTGCTTTTTAGATTAAGTTACTAACGTGGGATGTGAAGCACAAATCCAACCAAGAACAGATGTATTGCTACTGCGGAGGACCGGGAGAGTAAGTTTTGAGTAGTTTTCGTTAACAGTATTTAAAAATTCAGCACACCTCCCACAATGTCTCATAAAATCGTTCCACTTGCAGCTGGTGCTTTAAAATGCTTCAGTGTAACAATTGCAGGATGTGGTTTCATGAAGGTAACTAATTACATGCACATGAGCTGCATGAGTCAAAGGTCGCCTGTGTTCTTGCAAAATTTGCAACAAATCTAGGCTAACCATGTTTTCTTGTGTACAATGCTGTTCCAATTGATTCCAGCATGAAAGCTATATCTTCTGATTAAATTAATTCAATATTTTAATTATTTTGTATCTTTAATAGCTTGTATTCAATGCTTACAAAAGCCGCTTCTGTTTGGAGACAGGTGAGTAATTGATAAACTTTGTCTATTACCAGATTAGGGTTTTTCACGGGGAAATCAAGGCGCCATCAGGCAATCTCTATGCTTAGTCTTGACCAAAATATGACAAAGTTCCTCCTATTGCAGGTTTTACGTGTTTATTTGTTCCGTGTGTGGTGGAGGCCCTGAATTTATCAAAAGGGTGGAGCTGAGATGGTGGGTGCCAGTCCTCGTTGATTATTGTGCGTCGCTCATATTTTCGCCGTATATTTTGGTAAAGCTTGTCAATTTGTGCTTGCAGGGTTGACCTTGTGCACCTAGTCTTATTCAACATGAGCCTGCAAGATGGCAGAAAGTATTTCGACATCGAGGATTGCATAGTGGGGTTCATTCAGAAGAACTGGGAAATGTTGCAGATACAGGGGCCCGTGGCCAACAGCCAGCCGAGCGAGAGGGTAGGCATCGTGAAGAGCACGCTGGAGGGCCACCACGGCAGATTCAAGTGTGGCAAAGAGATAAGGAAGAGGACAAGCATCTGGGGTCTGCGCACAAAAGTTCCTCCTCCGGCGCCCCGTACAAACTGCACCGTTCAAGACATCTTCACGGAGAAACTCAAGAAAAATGCAAAGCTTCACAGGTAACAGCTGCGAGGCAAAGCGCTGAAGCTACTCGTGCGTTGTGTTCTTGAAGGAACTGACACTGAATTCAATTGCTGTTTTAAGTGCCTTCGTGTCCCTGTCTAGCTACGCAACTTCTTCGAGGAAGATGCGACAGGGAAACAAGTTCATGGCCCAAGCTGTTGTTTTCGGGAACACGCAAAACGGAAACTGCAATCGCAAGGCCATGCAACCTGTGCCGGAAGATGCTAATTCGGAGTCAGAAGGCTTGTTCAACAAGCTAAGGCAGCGACTAAAAGACGTTTTAAAACATTCGAAAGTAAGTTTACATTGATCATTTTCAGGGATTCTACTGGATTTCAATGCCACTTATAATACATGACCGTTCAAGTTTTGTTATCAGAAAACAGCGATTTTCAGACACGTTCTCAACCCCAGTATGACATGCTCATCTGTCTTGAAAAACGCCATAGGCGAAATTTGTAGCGAAACTAGACAACAAATGATTAATTTTAACCCACATTTTCATTTTGGGAATCAAAGGCAAAAATGTCATGACCCTAATGCATTTTCATGACTTCCACGACTGGTAGACTCCCTGATTTTGTCCGATTTGAAATTGACAGAACTGAAAATAGTTTTTTTATACGAATTGCAATTCTTTTCCCCAGGCCCACTGTTCGTTAGTATTGCCGCAGCTGACCGAGGACAAGAAATCGTCTCAGAAGCGCCCCAAGAAGCACGAAAACGAGGCCGTGGAACAGAAACCCGGCAAACCTCCTAAGCCGATGATTGTGGACAAGTCAGCCAGCCAGGCAAAACCGAGAAGAAAGTACGTCCGCCGCAGTCCAAGTTCCTCCACATCTAGCAATAAAATCGTCCGAAACTGTGATACCCTCGGAGACGGCGAAGACGCCCCGATAAGAGGGAACCTCGACACGATCATTCCTCTGCCGCCAGATTTCATGGGCCATAGCAACCCCTTCTACGACATGACCCTCGCCTGTCAGAACTTGCGCCGCCCTCGGAAGCGCCATCTAAGTCAGGAGTCCGCGAGTCTGGCAAGCGTCGGGGAGGGACGACGCAAGCGGCAATGTGGCAGCAGCGTCACCAACTACGCTTTGAGTCCAGCTCAGAAAATGGACGTCAAGACGAGCAGGAGGCTCGGGAACGACAACGGACTGTCCATAGTAAACGCCGGCAACTCAGATGTGAACGACAGCACGAGGTTTCTCAAAAAGTTCAATGGTGCAAACGGTAAAATCGTGCAGAAGATTAAAGATGCTCCCGTTGCGGGAGCAAACGGCTGCTACAAACACGACAGGAGAGCGGGGAAAGGAGGCGTCATGAAACTTCTGGGGACTCGCATCACCCCTGGCGGAAAAGTGCAGTATCTTATCGAATGGAATTAAGCGCAACCGGACTTGCGTGTCCAACGGCTTATTTTCATGAACAAAAACCAGTAGAGTTCACCCATTTGGGCTTCTTGCAGTCAGCGACCCATCATTATGGCAAAACTAAATTGGCTTCTTAACCCCGGCATCATGTTTGTACTGTTCATCCGAGAAGCGACTGTGATTAGTTATAATTTCATGACAAGAGTCGTACAAAGTGGTCCCTAAAGGCTCAATGATCGCTGTCTGTGTTCTCCTTTTTGTACTTAACATGGCACGAGGTACCTGCATTTTTGGATTTCCTAGACCCAAACCACTGCCAAGGCCTTTCTGAACAAACAGGATCATGAAGCTCTTATTTTTTGTCGTGTCATAATTTGTCAAACTATTGCAAGGTCCCCAATTGCACGCCTGTAGTCACGCGAATCAGTGGAAATGAACTGAATTTTCTCATAAATTATGGCTAGCCATGGGTGACCAACTTCTGCACCCAGCTTAACCCCCAAAGAGTGTTTTCGGAGCTTTCTATGGCCGCAGTAAAACCGCTATTTGTAAATATATATGCGAAAATTATTACGTGCATGAAGTTGATTTGTGATACAAAAACCCGCCTTATTCAACGCGCATAGACTACTGTTTAACGTGAATTGGTCGCTACAAATCGCCATAAAAACAAATTTGCTTCAAATTCCTTTGCTGTTTTAACAATGGTGGCCCGTCGTGTGCAGTCAATAAATTACTAGCTGTAATACGAGTTTTGAGTAGTGTTTTGAGCATATTTTGAGTGCATCAAAAAACCTGACCACTGGGCACGATATTGTGATTATTGAACTGCGAAGCTTGCGATGCATCTTAAGCCACTTTCTTCCCAGGGAATCGAGGGCCACCGATAGTGTTTGTTCGTATGGAAACATTTAAGCCTACGCTGTCATTTCATTTTTTTACATTTTGCTGTACTTGACAAAAATAAACTATTTCACATACACTCTGATGCATCTGTTTTCTCGTAACACTGACATTTTCAGCGAATTGCATATGCTTGTGCATATAATTTACTCAATGATTAACTACAACTGATTGAAATTACGAGTTACTACTCGGTTACTACACCGAATCTGAGAAACACAAACCAGTAAAGGTACTGTACTATCGATGGCAACTTTCGTTCTCTACTCTCAAACTGACACCAAGCCTAAGTTTATGGTAGAATAATAATACGCGGAGAACCCGTCTAAACTGAGTATTGGTTTATAGATGTTATTAGTTTTGGCAGATAGGGGGGCACTGGTCTACCACTCGGAAACAGGAAACTTAGACAAACACTTAGTGGCGCCAAATTTTGCTATACATGCATTGATAAAACGTCACTGGAGGTCTATTATCATGGGCCCCATGTCTGGAAATGTACATGACATTAGTTAGAGAGGATATTTCTTGCATGCTATCAGACGTTGGAATTCTTTTCCAAAAGACAGCCTTATTAAGCTTCACGAAATTCAATTTTACAATGATGATGGTTGTATCCACCCTAATGCGGCGGTAATTGCCGATTAAATTGGGTTGATGGATTACACCCCCTATCACACGGTATTCAGTTACTGATAGTAGGGTACTGAGTTGAATTGAATTGAATTGAATTGAAAAAGCAGAAACGGTATGCAAAATACGCAATATAGTGCCTGCTTTTTTCCATAAAATGTTGGAAGTTTCCAAGTAGAAATTTTCTTAGATTGCCAGTTCAATGGAAGTGTTGATGTCCAAATTTACAGTAATGTCTACTGTGCATTGGAAAATGAATTTATGATGCCTCAAGGATAAAGAAATGTTTGAAAACAAACCCCATGGATGTATAGAAATAGGAAAAAATACCGCCACTATTGCTACATGCTCTACAAATTTAAGTAAACACCTCTAATGGAAACATTTCGAACTGCATCATCAACTACAGTAAGTACTTGTCATGGATATGATAAAGCTAGTTTTAAAATTGTTCACCTAAAATATGATACCAAAGTTACGAGAAGAATTTAAATGGTTTATTACAGAGTATATAACGTGGATATTTGCCGAATTGAGCTACCAGCCAGGTCTATTTCATCATGACATTGATATTGCATGCATCTCCAGCATCATAAAAGGGTACAACAACAGGGAAAAAAGTAAATAACGCATGTAAAAAACGAAAACATAAATAAAGGAATTCAAAGTAATTCGAAGGACCGAATATCCAGAAACCATAAACAAGTCCAATGACAAGAAATAAAACGAAGGAAACTTCGCTGCAATTTGTCAGGAAAAAAACAAACACCGTAAATTTCGTGTGAGAGATACAGTATATGTGAATGCATAAAACAAATATGATATACTGCACGTTTCAAATGTTTGTGGATTCTATTCTAATATAAAGTTGGGAAAGATCTGCGAATGTCTATCATAAAATATTTTCATAAATAAGCCATACGAATATACTGTCAAAAATGGAAGTATACTTATTCGCAAAAAATAATCAGGTTGAAGATTCTGTTATAGTTTATATTTAAATGTATTGCAAATATTCTGTATATAAATGAATCGTAATTTCCGGATCAGCGAATTAAAGAAGGATTCTGCATAATGCAATTACATAATCAAATTTTCTATTAATTGCTTGCTAGCTAAATTAATTAACGAACAGTATGAATATTTTTCACAAGCAACATTGCACGTGCCTTAAGTAGTAATGCATTTCGTTTTACAGGGTTCTCAAAGATAACAATTTCAACTTCCCTGACATTTCCCTGACTTTCTGCAGTGAACATGACCACCGAAAATGTAAAAATAATACATACAGTATGTCAATGTAAGGTAGGTCGTACTTATTTTTATATGCTGTATATAAACAGGCAATAAAAATTCTCGAAGGTAACAGTAAATTTAGATTATTCAGGCGTCCCCCAGAGATAAAATTTCCAACTTCTTCGACTTTTTTCTGACTTTTCCAGGTTTTGAAACGTATTTCCCTGACAACCCTGACTGACCACAAGTAATGCAAAAACATAACATGCCATCTTAAGGAATGGTATTTATTAATTAAAATATAAAAATAGGATATAGAACACCAATTTTCACAAGACGGCAACAAATTTAGATTGTTTCAAAAAAAAATTAATATTCGTTCACAGAATTGCTTGTTATCTCTTAATTTTTGTGCTAATCAATAACTATCTATACAAATACTCTTAATGATTTGATTAAATTTATGACTTTTTCAAGATACATCAATTTTTCCAGACTTTTCCAGGTATGAGAGAACCCTGTTATTCGTTTTTAAATTGACAATTTCATTGTTATTTTTTTCCACGGAATTTCCCGACATCTTGTGGCATTTGGGTATGCTTTTTAGGACATAATTCGCTGATATCCTTAACATACAGTGCACACATACCTGTACACATGTAGGTTACAGTGTAGGCCAACATGTACTTAGATCAGCTTCTAACTGCTGTTAGCTATGGAATATTAATGTTGCAAGTTTATGAGAGAGCAAAAACCAAAGCATATTCATCTGGGAACAGAATTCTGGCATCACAATAATTTCAGTCACAACTTCGTGAAATTTAACATTACCAAGTAGAGCTGCTCGTAATGGGTCCATTTGCGTCGAATTATTTCCGAAATCATACAAATTCGATGATTGATAATTTCAGTTCATCATCGATCCCCAGCCTATCTTCTCTGCCTGGAGAAAAATGAAATGTCGGGCTTCTTCAAGGGGACTTCATTAATCACATTTGTTGACATATTCATATTTCATAAGTCTTTAGCGAGATACGCCATACGCCAGCGACATTTTTCACACCGAGGCCCCACTCACCATGTATTTGTCGCCTCCGCCTTGGCAATGGGAAAGGCAAGGGCCATGCAATTACAGCCTATCTTGGGTCTGGCAATATGGGGCTGTGAGGTGCACAAACACAGTAACCATGGCGATCGTATATTCCTTTTCCTGACAGGTAAATGACCATCCAGGGAGAAGTTAAAGGTTTTGGTTTTCATATCGAGCAAATGTGCACCGCGTACGCCCACCTATGGATTTCTTCGCAGGTCACCAGCAACGGTCTTACGGAATTTCAAGGGGGTCATCCATTTGCCGTTTTTGGGGAGCAGCCCAACACACTTGGGACGCTAGGAATGCAACGAGCAAAAATACAAAGCGATGGTCATTTGCCATTTTCGGTTCATAGGCCATAATCTCATCAATATTTCAGCGATAGATTCTCCAAAGCCCTCTACTTTCAGCTGCGTGGAGCAGATTGCCAGCTCCCAAAGTTGGGCAACGAGAAGGACCAGAACGAGAGAAATACACGAGTTTCCAATAAGTTTACTTGAAATGAATCTTTGCATTGCAACCGACAAATAACGGACTTGGGGTGTAGAGAAAAACGGACATGGGTTGAAAATAATAGAAAGGACTGCTGGACTGACCAATAAAATTTGAAGGTAGTGGTTACAGTGTGGTTTGAACAGCTGGAAGGTCGTGAGGTAGGCATACAGATTCTTAATTCAACATCTCTAAATCAACTCGATGATGTCCTTATAAATGAATGATTTAATTTGCATTAGGGAACGTTGAAAACTGTACAAGTAGGCAAAACTTTACGTTTAGGTAGAGTTGAAGGTAAAAAACACCAAATTAATAGAAACCATCAGTAGCAACTGTTTCCATTATTGCCTGTACTGCAATATTATTGGTCTTATTTCTAGCATGCCATCAGACATTAGAATTCTCTTCAAGATATTCAATTTACCAATGGTGATTGTGACCATCCTAATGCGGCAGGAATTATCTATTAGATTGAGTTGATGGATTATATCCCCTACCACACGTGTACTGGTTGTAGGGTTCTGAGTTGAATTGAATTCAATAGCATTGTATTACAGAATAATCCAAACTTATATAACGAGTCAATACCAAATTAATAAAAAGATATGTATCATTAGCAACTGTTTCCATCATTATCTGTACTGCATTTTAGTCTGCTGCTTAACGCTCCGTTAAAGACATAAGTGGGCTTATCCTAGAGGTTCGTAGGCTGGTAGTGATTACTTACAGTCAGAGGCAGCTCAATGAGGGAATATCATTTTTATGTTAATTTATGGTTAGGACAGGTTAAAGCCAAAAAAACCACACGACAAAAAACCCAAAAATCTTAAACAGAAAAGATCAATTACGACAGCTAGGATAGGTGACGTTCTCGTCTCCAAGACAAGCAAGGTGGAAGTATACATATAATATTCAGTGCGCATTTGGAGCATTGTCTATATTGCAGTATATCCCATCATTTTGTCAATCTCCTGTTCATAATATAGGGGGAGAGTGTTGGTTATGTAATTGGGACCGAAATGGATTAGCAGGGATGGGTTTGAGGGTCAAAAAGTCAACTTTTTGATGGACGAAGTTTACGCACACCCAATTCACAGTTACCAATGGCAATATCAGAGTTGGAGTAGACCACATACTGTACGTATACATGTATTTTTGAGCACACTCGCTTTGCACTACATACTGATTTCCATACTATCTCAAAGCTGTTGTTTCATCTGCTTGTGCTGGGTGTTCCTGGAGTGGTCAAGCATAAATTCGATGCCTCAACAACTTCCAAACATCCCTGATCCTAGGATTCCAGGCATTCTCGCCTCGATTAAACAGATGGCCAAAGCTAGTGAACCTCCCATAAAGGGGAGGGTCAGTTGCAGGCAGGTGGTCAGTTGAAGACACGGAGGTCTGAACGCAGTTTCCATTTATTCTCAACCGAAATTCCAGCCTAGTTTTCTGCGTACACACAGCGAATTCGCGCTATTCGTCATCCGCACTGGCCTCCTGTGGACAAAGCAATTTACCACAACATGTCTCCCAGTGGGACTTCCAACGGTAAGCCAAAGCCCGAGTCCGAGTCCAGCCATTTAACGAGGTGAGTCCACTCTCCAGGAAGCCCATTTATCCAATGTCCATCTTCCTCCGCGTCCAACATCACTCTGCCAACCATAAACTTCATCGAACTTGTTATTCTCATTCCCATAAGCGAGATTTATGAGTCCATTGTTGGTGCGTTCGAGCAGCCCGAGTCCGAGTGAAACAGCGAGGGTCAATGGTCAAGCTGTGTACACAACACGCGCCGGGAAAGGTAATAAATTCGGATGGAAAGGGGAGAGCATCCATCAAGAAACTCGCTAAATATGAGCAGCTCGTCAATGAGATATATCTCGAGACGCGAAATTAATCGCGATCATAAATTTGTAATAAATAGCCCTTTAAGTAGTGTCACGTTTCATGGCATCCAGCAGCTTAAGGATGTCAATACCTATGGCGTCAACATTAGCTGTAATTACCTATTCATGGAATCCTGATTGCTGACAGCAGCCATCCACCGCAGCTAATTCGTCTTTCACGATGGACGTCCAAAAATTGTAAAAACTCACCCTCCATGGATTTCTCAGTGGTCAACAGCACTTGGATGACGTCATCATCGTGCTAGGAATAGCAATAGAAGCACTTAACGTCTTCAGCTGTTCGAATCTTGCTTTCCAATATACGCCAATCTTCCACCTGCAATTTTTATGCCGTTTAATTGCCACAAATTCGCCAATTCAAGCCGAGGGCCTCACAAAGAGTCAATATACATGTACGTGCTTCCATGTGCACCTCTGTTGCTTGTATACTTGTATTCGCCGAATCAGCCACTAGATGGCGTTAGGTGACACGACCAGCCTATGGGGCATTATTATTGTCAGTTTCAGCAAATACGGACAGTAATACTGATCGTGTAATGTGCAGAGTACCGATGGATTGATGTACTGACACATTAATGACGAATATCCGGCTTTTCGGTTAATTTACTGTTAGTATCGGAACGATGACAGTAGCACTGATCGTATAGGATCGACATATTAGCAACGTTTCCTCGGTTTCCTCGTTTCATTATCAAAAACTCCAATTTTTCAAATGCCAATAAAATAATTACCTTCTGAAGATCATCTCGCTTTAAATACAGGTGACAAATTGGCAAGTGATTAGCATTTTACGTCATTTTGAAGTAGAAAACCACGGAATTACAAGATAGAACGTCTTTTTGCAACATCGAACGTCTTTCATTTTGGAATCTGACGTTCCTCTGTTACCACGGCAACCTCGTTCGACGACGACGCCGCCTCCTCGCGCATCGTTCACGTGACTCGATTCAAAAAACGTAGAACACCTGGAATCTCACGTTCCACGGTTGCCATGGATACAGCGTACGACACCTCCTTGCGCATAAACGCGTGATTCCATTTAACCAATCATCAACGGCGGTATTTGAGCGGCAAATTCAAAATCCGAAACATTCTGATGCAGTCGCGCCTATTAGCATTACAGAGTAAACATAGTCGTTATTATTGTTGGACACGCATTTTCAACAAACAACAGTTGATTGATGCTTCATATTATGAATTAGTCCTATGAAGTGTAACTATTGAGTTTTTCAAGTTATAAATTCATAATCATTTTAAAAAAAATTACAATACATAAAAATGAAATGTACACGTACAATAGTTGCACTTAAATAGAAACAAAATTCACAAAAATAATAATCATTCGCGTGCCAGAATTCCAATTCGGGCACGGTTTTCATCAGAAATTACAGCAGGCATATTAATATATTCCTATATCAAACAAGATAAATGGCTCAAAACGTCCACCAGAGGGCAGAGTGAAATTAAGCACTCTTAACTTGACACGTATACTAGTCTATTTTTGATTGTTATCAGCACTCGGCTTTCAGAACAAACTCGTGTTAACTGATTTGAAATTCACGTTTTTACGCACAGTCAGACATGTCAGTGTTAGGCTACCAATTACGATTTTTTGCCTTTTTTTTCTCGCATAAAAATTGCACTTTGCACATTGGCGTAGCTGAGGGAGCGCGGGCCTTAACTTCTTATCAATATTTATATAAATCATGCGCGCCATTTTTTTTACATTCTCACCCCAGAACTTATCAGCTTCTATAAAACCCTCGAATTTAGATCATAATGACAAGCATTTTGAACGCGTGATAAATAGGTTATGCGAGAAGGAGCATCCCGCACACAAAAATTAGACGAAAAAAATCAATGCAGTCTACGGTCTATACGCTGCAAAAAATCCATTAGTGTCACTCTCAATATCGAATTTTTTAATTACTTAGTGCTGAAACTTTGCAAAAGGCAAGGTTTTTTTGCTCTTTCAATTTATCATTTCTGCTTTCCCGCATTTCTATGGCGAGGCCCCAGTCATGAAAAGCCTGGCACTTTCGCCCACACCAATTTCAAACCTAGAAGACATATATCCAGGCAGACACGCGCATCAATATCTATGATGTATGATTAAGTTTGTTGACGAGCAAATCAAATCCCCCTTTTTCGTATACAAACAACTCCGGAGTCACACACGTGTGCGCATCCCGTGTAAAGAGCTTCTGGAAGATAGAAACAGCGAAGGGGCCATGGACGGAGAGGTCAAACAATAAATATTGAAAATGGAAGAAAGATATCTGGGGAGAAATGAGCACCCTATATCGATATAAAATGAAGTTGCAAAGGCGTTTACTCCGCGTGTCAACACAATTAAGCGTAATTGTTGGAGTTCGATAACACGAAAGAACATCGCTATGGAAACGCAATTTGTGTTTGTGGTAGAAATAAGATAACACTAACCAGTGTTATGGAAACGTTTATCGGAACGTGTTAATTTGGTGGCGCTGCGAAACGAGTTCAACGTGCAAAAGGCTACAATTTTAAAAAGTTCAAATTGTCCCCAAACTGACAAATTCGTGATAGGTGAGTACTATACCAAAAGTCATGAGGTTGATTGGTTATAACATTTTTAACGTTTATGGGTCATGTGGTAAAGCCCACTTTCAAATAGCGTCTACGCAGTAGCAGGGACAATACTAAATTCTAAAATTTTAATTTTTATAAAAAGTTGTGAAACCCCTGAAAACGTTCCAAACCACCCTGGGGTTCTGTGGATTAACCCATTTTCAACATCACTCTCGTGATATTTTTCCCGTTATTGGAACATAATATAACAAGTTTTTATCAGAAACGAAATTCCGTTCATAAGGGACTCGCATATAACTCAGAAGATGCGGGAAACCATGCAGGCGATATATAGCTCGTATTGGATGTGCTCTTATCTCGGATTTATTTGCATGTTTGCAAAACGTGAGATATGTTTTCTCGCAGCTATTTGTTACTGTGTCAAACTTTCTTGTTTTCAAATTAAACTTTGCTCGTGTGAACATCGCGATTGAAAAGCTTTTTGCTCATTGATCACGGCCTTTTATTGCTAGCTCTTTTCTGATAACAACTCGCAGACATCCTTAGATTTCGAGTGCACTGACACAAATGGGCTGTAGGAAAAACCTAATTTTATTTTCGATCCTCATTGCGGGAATCGCAATTACAGCTCTATCTTAGGGCAGCGCTTATCGTGATTTTTTCAACTAGGAAAAAAAAACATGCTTCCGATTTCATCTGGCATTAACTAAATAAAATGTTTATTCGCTGGCGGTTGCAACAACGCAGAAATGATGAGCTGCGAATGAGTCGCAGTTTTTAAATGGAGAGCACGTTTCTTAAACGGTTTAAGAGTTCTGATTTGATGTTTTTCATACCCTGTTTACACCGAGCCTATGAAACTAGTTTGCCAACCGAAATTAGTATGCTTTTTTCGATTCGAACGCTACTGGTAGTACTGAAACTAGTTTGCCAACCAACTGAACGCAGAATGTCCATCCTATGTCCCAGGCACCAATGCTTGATGTGACGTCATGCAGTGTTGCCACTGAAAATTTCCCTACTGATTTTAATGCTGCAACACTGCAATTAAATGAATGTTTGGAAGGAATACGAAAGTTTATCCCTGCATTTGAAATGACTGCGTTGTGAGGTATCGTTCGATGCATGTCTGGTTTCTAATTAACATTAAAATTTCAATTGCTACGTTGCAAATTACAAACAACATAAATAAAAAAATTTGAAATATAGTAAGCTATACAATAATCAATTTTTGAAATAAACAGGGTTGAAAATTAAGGAGTGTTTGGAGAACAATTAGGAATTTTGGAGAAAAATTAAGGATTATTTTCAATTTTTTCAAACAGTTAATTTTTTAAAATTTAGTATTTCAATTTTTATTCATCTGTATGTTACAACAAAAGAGGTGTCAAATTGCACCTGTACATAAGTACCGGTAGTCTGACGACACTATACATGTACATGGCGATTTAGAACGTTTTCAGGACAAGCCTTGTTTGCTACCCTGTATAAACGAAATACAAGCAGAAAGTGTTCATGTTAAAAAAGTTTGACTTCGTTGCGAGTATACAAGTGTTTAAAAAGATAAAATTTAAAGCTTGGAGTTACAATGGGGTTAGACGTTCGAATACAACTTGAAATTTACATTTAAATTCAATTACTGCATTACAAATTACAAACAGCATGAATAGAAAGTTAAATACGATTTCAACTTTTGATATAAACGAAATGCAAGCATAAATGTTCATTTTAAAACGTTTGATTTTTTTTCATGAGTATGAAAATGTTCCAGAAGTCAAAATTTAAAGCACAGGGTTGAAACGGGGTTGGCAGTTTGAATACAACTTCTCTAGAACAGTTGAAGTAAAGCGCATAAAGTTGGCCTTTTTTGGAAAACAAACAATCCTAAACTTGTTGATAAGTTGATAATGCCATTGCTTCCTAGAAAACACTGACTGCTCGCTTCGTTGAAACAAGTCTGCATCGAACAATTTATCAGCCAATTAGTTTTTAATCAGCATTATTCAATTCCCATTCCGGGCAAATTGGTTATTACGAAGCGATGCTCTATTTTCGGGTTATGTAAGCAGTTTTAAGTCGAGTTAATATACATCCCCGAGTCATAAAAGACACGTTGCAAGTACAGTACATGTATAGGATAGGCAATATACGAGTGGGTGGACTGGCAGAAAGCAATTTCAAAAATGGTTTTTAGGGCTAATGAAAATAAGTGGAATACATGAATCCTTGATGAACATGGGGGAATTGAGCGCCAGCATCTACTGGATGAAGGTACACATAACGAATGCATTGTTTTCCGCATCCAGACTAACATTTAACATATGGATTTTCATTATCCTCGTGCCATTTGTGACATTAAGCAGAACGGCAGTAGAATTTCAGCCAATTTGTCAGAGTAAATACTCAGACAAGCGAGGATACATGTTTCATGTATGCGTGCACAGGCTCCGCCCATTGGGAGATTGATAGTGACAACGAATATCGTAAGAGCAGAAATACAAAATGACGCCGTATTTTACTGCCTTTAAAATATTTCGCTGTCGGCAATGTGCACATCCAACATATTCCTTCATCATACAAACTGACAACATAGCATTTCTGCGAGCACTGACATATGCAAACATCCCTACATTATGACCAGATGGGAAAAATGAGACAACTGTTGAACGTTGGATGCTCTTTATACAACTAACTGACAATACGTCATGCTGTCAGATTAGTGTTGTCCATGAAATGAACCAACATCACATTTTTTGGCTAATATCTTTGGTGCGTGTAATTCATAACGCGAGAAAGATAAACCAAACAGCATGTACAGGATATTCCCGATATCAACTGATTGACTGATTCAAACAAATTCCAGTAATAGTACATCCAAAACTAGAAAATACAGCACTGATAGACATTTCATATCAACTGATTTACTGTCAATTCCAGTGATGGTGTATCCAAAACTATCAAATTCTCAACTGATAATCACTCTATAGGAGTTCCAATCTGGACTGCAGAGAGTGACCGTGTTTTCGGTTTTGAAATCAACGTGGGATTTAACTCGACTTTAACATTAACTTTAATGCTATGTCACAAGCCATCTGAAGCGTCATCAGCTTTGATATGCAAGGAAAAGAACTATGTACTGTAGCAGAAAAAATTGTTTCATTTTGGGCAACGTAATAAAAATATTGAACCATCCTGGATGTTATAATAGAAACATCGTTCCATTCCGGACATGGTAGTAGAACAACTGTTCCATCATGGATAGAGTAATAAAAATACCGTTCCCTACTGGGCTATGTAATAGATATCTAGCTTCATCCTGGATATTGTAATGGAAACATCGTTCCATCCTGGGTGGTGTAGTGAAACATTCCATTCTGGAATTTGGTGTAGAACAACTGTTCCATCATGGATAGTGTAATAGAAAAATCGTTCCATCCTGGACGGGATAATAAAAGTATCGTTCCATAATGTGCAATGTATAATAGGAAAATCGCTCCATAAAAGGCAAAGTAATTCAATTGTTCCATATTGAATATTACAATAGAAACATCGTTCCATCCAGGATAGTGCAATAGAAAAATCGTTCCTTTCTGGAATTTGGAGGTGTAATAGAATTTGGATGGTGTAATAGAAAAATAATTCCATTTTAGACGACGTACTAGAAAAATTTCCATCCTGGACATTGTCAATGGAAAATCATTCAATTCATGACATTGTACAAGAAAAACTTCCATCCTGGACAGTAGTTGAAATCAGCACAATATAAACGCAAATAAACGAGCTGCATATGTAAACAGCATTTCGAGCAATTGTTATTTGATTGCTCAGGGCATACAGAAATTCTGTAACTACAGCACTGACAGTACAAAGTTCTTCCCCAGCTTGATGCAAAGTCACCGTAACGTGATTCTGCAATCTGAATGGTAAATTCTGGATGATCTGGAGAATGATCACTGCGTAGGTGCGGTTACAAAACATGCATTCTCATTAACGTTTTTGGGTGCATTTAACACGCTCTAATAAAGCAGGATGAATCTGAATAATTCAGGTTGGAGAATGTGCCACGCATGCAGGCAATAGGCATTGGTAGTTTTTCAGACTGAGAGGGTCCTGGGAGGACCCACCTAGCCGTGTAGCCATCATTCATTCAACGTGCTATTTAATAAAGTGGCTTTTTATAATCGGTACAGCCATCACGAGGGTATGTAATGACTCGCTCTGGGAGTTTCGGAAACTGATTAACAAATTACAACACCAATTATTTAATTAAACTCGTTATGATGTGGGACGGGTAACGAGAGAATGTCTCGACGCACATCATCATCAATTACGATTTTGGAGAAAAAATATTAATTACGCCGAGCTGCACAGCGGTGTTTTCAAAACGAGACTCGTGTCAATTTGTAACAACTCACAACTTGAGATTGGCAATAGGTGCCGCGCCTATTATAGTCGAAGCAATGTCAAAAGCAGTTTAGGCAATTGAAAACGTGTTTTGCACCAGGTACCCAAAACCATGTTCCCCAGCCACTGGACATTACAGAGTTAATAACTTGAAATGGCACAGTTTTGTTTGTCGAAATATGAACTTCAATAGTACTACAGGCTACATACTGTATTTGTCTTAATGGACAACATGAAAATATGTTGAAAGAAGATCGTGGACATAAATCTGCTTAAGGGCTGAAACGTATGAAATCAGGAATAAACATGAGCTTGCCTGAAGTTGAAAACAGCATAATATTTTTTAGATATTCTTGATGAGGACGACACCTGTTTGATTTTACACGATGCATGCCCCAAAACTGAAATTGAAAATTTCTTAATCGAAAGAATCAATTGTTTCAATTGCATTGCAGTCATGCATATGCAGTAATTTCATGTGACTTTCACTTGCTCAAACAGTGCTTGAACAGTTGTGAAGTTATTAAGTCTGACTATAAATTAAATTAATTCGAAGATAACGCAAGAGAAAATAACGGATTACTGCTGTAGAGTATCCTAACAATAAGACTTCCAATGAAACCATATTATATTTACTTCACGAAAAAACCCACAAAAAACAAAACCACTTATAGATAGTTACAGCATTTCCAATGCATTGAATGAATATGGAAAAATTGTCTCGTTATACTGACATTACTGAATGCTTGAAAATTCACGTCTGAGAGACTGAGTAAAGTGTCAATTCTCCTTATTTGGAATTTCACATTGCATTAGCAACTTGCACAATTACTGTACATGTATGTACACGTTTGGTACTTATAAATTCATTATGAACCTCGGGCCGTTACTTTTAATAATAAAAAACTCTTATTACCAAATATAACGAATGTCATTCATAGCAATACATTACTTACAACGCCTTGTTGGCAATATCTCCAACTATGATGCGGATTATCCTCCATATTAATTTCAAATAATTTTCAGAAACTTTAAACCAAGAAATTTATGGTCATTCAAACTACAAAGCAATGCAAGAAAGTCAATTTAACAATGCCGATACTGATTACACGAATGCGTTCGTAATTGCAGACTGAATTGGGTTGATGGCTTACACATGGGAATAAATTCGACAATCATGGCATATATTTTTTAAGAATGAATTCCACAAACCTTTTTAAATGTAAGGAAAACGGAATTAACCCTTCGTGGGTTTCACGGGGCACCATGTAGAAGAAGCCCAGCTCTATGCGCTTCACCTTAATGGGTTAAACTAAACCATAACTGGCATTTGAAAAATCTAATTTACAGAAAAATCCCTTTGAAAAGTGTGTTGCTGCAAACTGTGAAATGTTCAGCAATCGGCTGTATTTCACACTAAAACGCAACATCCCTGGATTCGTTTAATCAGTTTTCCATTAGAGTTACACGCAACTTCAATCATTAATTACAATAAATGTCTGTCATAAGTCGCTTTCCGAGCGAGATGCGTAAACACAGAGTTAATATAATGAACGTGCATATCGGAAAAGGCAGCGAGAGAGGCAAGTAAGCGCACCGAATCATGAACTTTTGCAGCAAGATGTCAACTTAATTATTCAGCTGATCTAACATAGAACGCTGAGCAAAGACAAACAACTGGAGAACTTATAAGCCTCACATCCATTAAAAGTCAGGGTCCAGTTAAACGATATAATGTACACACCCAGAGGGGAATTAACGGATCTGCGTGTACTTTAGAAAAGTCCCTGTTCCAAAAGTTCGTTTCGACTCTACTCCTCCAGTAGTTTCGATGTATTCGATATCTATGTGCCAGAAATAAAAAATAGATTCACATAACCTAACCTAACCTACCCTGACCTGATCGACCCATTTTAAAAATACAATGGTCGTTTTAGCTGCCCCTAACCGCCAAGCAATCACCGCCCGCTTGCGAGCCGTTAGGAGAAGCCCACTTTATTATGGCCCCTGTTAGTAATGAAGCCAAAATGAAAAACTTAAAAAACCTTTAAAAAGCGTCAATGAACTATGGTGAAATGTATTTAACTGAATTTACCTTCCCTCACATGGATTGGAATGCATTGGACATATAGGAAAATACATTTTAAAATGTCTGTAGATTGGGATAAATTTAGTTTCAAACTGTATTTACAAAAATATATTTGAAAATGCGTTTGTAATAAATTATGGAATGCATTTTGCAATGTATTATGTGTGTTGGAGAATGTGCTGTGTAATGCTCACAGTAATGTAAGCTTATACATGTACATGTAGGCTTTTACATGTACAAGCCTTGCTATATTTCATAATTTCAAGGTTGAAAAAAATCCCAATTCATAATTTAAAACATCCCTAAAATATTCAATAAATAAATTAGAACTGGCAATGAAATAGTTTAAAATTAAAAAAGCATCAATTTCATTCAATTCAATACAGCCAACATATCGTTTGTAAGTACATACTTTCAAATACATCGTGAAATACATAAGTCAGTACATTTCATAATGCACTGTAAAATGCTTTAGTGAAATGCATTTTTGTTACATTACCAAATGCATTTCGTGTTGCGATAAAAATGACCAACGCATTTGCAACATATTTTGCAAATCATAATGCATTTGAAATGCATTTTCTTTCCATGCGGGCCCTGACATTTCCCTGACTTTTCCAGTTTTTAAAACGAATTTCCCAGACACAAATCCAGGTTTTAAAACAAATTTCCTTGACTATTCCAGGACTAATCTCTGACATTCCTTGACTAATTTCGAATCGTGGTTTTGACCAAATAAATCAGTCCTGGTGAAATTTGAACTTCACTTTTATCCCATGCAAGTTTACGAATATATTTCGATAATCAGACATGATTCAGCCACCATACATGACAAGCATAATAATGCAATGTACTAGTACATATACCGTAGATTTCATACCAAAATCAACATAGTAACCAACTTTACTGTGCTAATTTTAGTAAGGTAGTAAGAGTATTCTTTAACACGTTTTGGAATTAAATTGTGGACATGTGTTGTACACATGGAATCAGAATACGCCGAATTTTGTGCCTTCATTAACGATGACCAATGACATATTATTGCAGTACATAGTGCATTGGAATGACGTACTGGAGTACGCAGCGTAATAAATGAAGCGTAAAAAGATTACTGCGCTCGTAAATATGCATTTTCATAAACAGTTTCCGTGTTTCTCAGTACTTAAATTGCTATTAAGTACTTTAATTGGTTGTCTGGAGTACTAAAATTATTAGCAGATGAGCAACATTTCCCATAAAACGCTAACGAAATTACCAATTAAGAAATACTGAAATTTAGCTACCATCCATCATTGCATCGCAAGGGTCATTTACTGAGAATTTCAGCGAAAAAGCAGTAAAAATAATTGGCTTTAATTTCCGTTCGTTGCAGTTCTTGACAATTACGAGGTCACGGTCAGCGAAGTGCAACAGTCAAGAAAATTGAATGAAATATTTCTAGAAATTAACACTAAACTGCCAGCAATAAATACCTAAAGGCAAAGTTTTCAAATACTGTATGCCAGAAAATAAATGCAAATACAGTAGAACCTTCAAAGTTGACCACCTCCATATGTTGACCACATTTTAACTGACCGAATGGTGACCTCTGCAAATACAGAATGCAATTTCCTTTTTAATTGGAAACCGAAAAAATAAAACATCGCAGAATTTGATTTGAGATGTGTGCTGTTTATTAGCACAACAAACAGGATAATTGTCTGGATATGCTTTCTAATTTTATAGCATGAAATTTCTAAGTAAACTACACTACAGTGTTTTTGCATTAAAATTCCAGTACTACTGAACTGTACGTGTAATTTCTGGATAAATTTGCAGCACATTAGCAACACTGGTACTGTATTATGACCATTTTAATAAGATATTCATCGATGATGAATCATTACTGTAAAATGTAGGTACATGTATTGCATTCAGTTCACGGAATTAAAATCCTGTGTGAGTACAAGCCTCGTTCCATATGTTGACCAGTTTGCGACAGTCCCTTGGGTGGTCAACTTTTAGAGGTTCCACTGTAGTTCTGAAGTGTATGAGCTTCTGTGAGTACTACTGTCACAAGCATTCCAATTTCAGTGTGGAGCCAACAGAGCCTTCTGCCATCGTCAGTAGGAACTACTCTTATGAAAGGTCATCTACACTGCCTGCAATACATAATGTTGCATAGCAAGATGAATTACTGGCTGATGACATCGAGCCATCGTTTCCAGACCACCATGGCAATTCGGATGACTAAACTAGTTTCTCCTTCCTGTAGGATAGGATGTCACAAAGGGTTTTGCCAACAGTTCATCAACATCCAAGATTAACAAATGATAGCAGAAATTCATTAGGGCGGATGCGTCAGCAACTGGACTTGTGGCTGAAGAAGTAATGGACAAAAGTTGAAATGTTTCATTGTAATTCTAGTGGTCAATTCGAGTGTACTTCAACTAAGTGAAATGAATAGGGCTGGGCATGGGCGGAATCGCAAAGAAAAACAAACCATACAAAGAAATCCTCCGCAAGCCTACTTCAATTTGTTCAAGGACTTATAACAATGACAAACAGAACTATTGACTAATGGTGATTATCCCATTTTTTACTTTCGTTACAGGTAAGTTCTACGACTAGACTTACGCCATAATCCAAAGTTTTTCCTGTCTAAGTCAGAAATGTCGAAAGCAAGACAAAGTCTGATTCGAGGATAGGTCTCCCCCATAATTATATAATTTCCCAGACTTTCTCCTTTGCCTTATTCCCCATCCACAAAATCATACATAAAGAATACATCAAGTTATAATGCGAATGTCTAATCAAATTAATAAATTATTTTTTCCAAACATGCATATTGCAGTAATTAGATTTATCTTAGGCTTCGCATCTCTGCGTATTTCAACATTATTAATTCCAGGAAATGTGCAAACTTTCTGGCGCAACATCTACATGTCATCATCCCATACGAATTGTTTCAAGATAAGTATTTTTGGGAAAATAGGAGGTATCAATCCAAAAAAAGAATTGAGTTGGAATTGAATTGAAATTGAATTTGACTAATTAGTGTTCGCATCCGCAAATGACTACCAAAACCGGTTTGGCAGGTTTTGATAGCCATATGCACCTGCGCACACCAATTAGTCAAATTCAATTTTAATTCCAACTCAATTCTTTTTTGGGATTGACACCCCCTATTGACAAAGCCATTGCAATGTCCACGTAATTGTTTGTCAACCCATCAGTTTTGTGTTAACCAATAACCAGCCATGTGAAGTGTGTTATTAAATTGTTGAATTTCGTTGACTTTTTTCAAAGTAAATGCATTTTTCCTGACTTTTCCCTGGTATTTCAAAGCCGTGCCAATTTCCCTGACGTTTCCAGCTTTTCCAGGTCTGGGGGAACCCTGTAGAATGGTTTAATTTCCTTTATTCGTCCATAACAAGCATAATTTATCACCATCCTGGTTATAACGTACTGTCATAATTACACACTGCAAATTTTAATTTGTTTCCCAAAACAAAAAAGAAACGAAAATGAATGGCCTTAAGTCATCTCTATTCCAGCACTCGTATACAGTCAACATCATACAAGTAAACAATATGGCCCGAGGTAATTTCCCACATCTTGTCAAAGTAAGGAACGAAAATTACTGATCTGGAAGTTCAAGTAATGAGGAACTTATAAACTAGCTATATCTGGTGTATAAATACACTGGACTGAAAATGGCCCCAAGCATCAACGTGCTACAATGGTACAGTAGAAGATGGAAGAATAATGCACGTTTAGTCGTTGGAAAACATTAGAGACACATAGGCTTAGACAGCAAAATTTCCCAGAATAATTAGGCAGGGTTAGGAGGGACAAATTTGGAAATATCGGTTATAATGAAGGTGCCCCAAGCCCAATACTAAGTGCGTGTGTGGGAGGCTTTAAGGGGTCTTCATGCTTGAATAGGGGTCTGAAATACGAGTTAAGACAAAAAGTTTGACAGGATGGGACATATCCAGAAGGGCGAAAACTGGCGCAATTATCGTTTCAACAAAATAGATGAAATGGTGGCAGGGAGCAATATGGACGTGGCATTTATTGTTTTTTTTTCACAAAAATCGATCGTAGAGCCAGAGAAAAAGGGGGTGGTAATGACAAGCCCGTTACACGAAACAATAAGTTATACGTGTAATATGGGACGGAAATGACAAGTCCCATTTAGATGGTTTGGCGAACAAGTCGATCTAAAATTATCGCTGCTGCATGCCAAAATGATACAATTTTCGCTAAAAAGCCGCACCTGCATGCTATATTGCAGTCGTAATCAGAAATCATAAAATATACGAGAAGATTACGAGAAGCTAGGACAGCTAATATCATGTCCTAAATCGGCCCCTACATATAACTTTATATTAATACAGGGTGAGGCAAAAATTAGACGAGTTAAAGTTGACGTTGCTTCTGCATTGTAGAAGGTGGTCAGTCAAACCACACCAATGCGTAGACGAGTTCCTAGCATTTAGCTCATGGTCAGTACATTAGGAGTTCTAGGGCCTTTTGTGGAAAATTCCACAGGTCAGTCAGTTACAGTAATGTCAGATCAGGATGGGGAAGATTTATGATCTGACTCTGAATTGCTGCTACCATAAAGTGACTGATTTATAGCATTTGTTGGCCAAAAGCAGACTTAAGCAGTGATCAAAATTGGCAATTTTACCAAGATAATGACAAGATAATTGAACAAAAACAATTTTCCGGAAAGGTCATCAAGAAATCCAGATGTAAATCTTAAATAAAATATGTGTGGCTATGTTGCCAAGGTAGTTTTCTGCAAGGAACAAGCAATTTGATACTGTCACCACCCCCATCCACTCCCAATAATGTTACTAAACTCAACGAGGCAACCATAATGCATGACAGTAAATCGAGTCTGATTAGGTTGTATGTAAACCTGTCGATTCATTGCCAAATACTTTAGCACACTTGAGTTTATTATACGAATAAGGACAAATCAATTATTCACGTTATTAGTCACGCTACAAGTCACGTTACTAGTCAAAGTACCACCATAGTACTGATTGGTAACTTGACATCATGCAGTGTGGCATGCGTGCATGCATGCAACTGACAGAAAGATGTATAAAAAGCATGTATCCACTTTACTCCCAAAATAGTTATTTTGTATCCAATAGTATCCAACATGACAAATCGCCTTTTGAATCCACTCCCCCAGCCCTGCCAAGGTTGTCTTACGCTTTCTCAACACACTGTAACATAGACCCTTTCATCAGGGCTGGTCATCATACATCCCACACAGCGTATGTTACACTGACAAATACACGAAGGGTATACTGCAACCCACCATGAACATGCCAAAACTCAATACCTCAGGGTTTGGGGGATGAAGTTTCCATCAAAAAAAGTCAAACGTAATTTCTGCCATATTTCATATTCGCCCTAAAGTTCAACGGTCGTTGCTAGAATTCAAATTTGAATTTATGCGTCGCGTTGGAGGACATGGCTGTAATTTGGGTTTAGAAAAAATCAAGCTGGTACACTTATTGCCAATATCGGCGATATATGCGCTTCCAATTTGGGAAAAAAATTCAAAGTGAGGCTGGTGTTAGAAAGCCTAAAATTTTTTTTTGCTTTCGAAATATCTACCCTGTAAGGGAAATGCATATATTGGATATGAGCAGTGAATGAAGAAGTAAACACATTTTACAAGGAAGAAAAAAATGCGATAAAAAATCATGCACTGGCACTACTTCCATGTAATGCGCCTCCTATGGATGTTTCTCGGATTTTTAGATGCGAGTAATGCCCCCCAATAGCTACGCAATATGCAGTCTGAATCCCAGCTAGGTTTGAACACAAATATGGAGTGCATTTAGATCTTATACGGGTCCACCGTATGTAAGAAGGAGAAGAAGAAGAAAAAATCAAGTTGGGAAAAGATGAGCGAGTGAAGTGAGTGTGATTCAAGCTTTAGGGGTGACAGAATTGATGCCATCAGGTCGTCTATGAGCACTTTCCATGCACTTCACTACTACATTTCGCCCATATACACACGATAGAAGAGACGAAAATGACTTTGATTTCGCTTTCCTGCAAAAATGCCTCCATTGCACGACTCAGTCCAGCGTATCTCACATGCTGTAATTGCGTGGCTTCTGGGGAGGACGAAAATCGACAGAGATTTTTTTCATTTCCTTCCAGTTATGTAGATGTCGAAGTCTATTCGCCGACAACTGGATATCCAGCCAGAGATTATTTCATTTCTACAGCCTTGAGGTTGTGCAGGACACGATATCAGAAATTGCGATGCACGGAATTAATGCAAAAAAAATTGTTGATCAGAGTTGGAGCTCCATGCTCTGCACTTGGGAGCATGATGTCTGAAAAATTCAAGTCTTTTCCGACTATTCACTGCATTAGAAATGTCGAAGACATTGAGTCTGAAGTACTTGTAATAATGGAGAAATAAAAGAAGTAGATTTTTTTGTACATTTCGTAAGGAAAACGTGAAAGAATTTGCTTAATGCATGGTGAAATTTTAGGAATTTGGGTTTTGACCCCACAACTGAATCAGTGCTGTACCAAACTGCGTTTGGTATGTATACAGTGTATGGTTACAAATGTTGCTTACAACTTAACCGTTTAATAACAGGACCTTTAATCATGGTTACCGTTCACAGGAGTTTTGTATATTTGGTGTTTGTTATTCCCCAATACAGCCCCACAAAACGTCCAGGGCCCTATTCTTCAAAGGCATGTAGTTGTACTTGTACATGTAGAGGTATGAAGTAATACGTAGGGCCTACAAGTGTTTGTGTTCCATAACAACAAATTTCTACACTTCTGTGTTATTTTTCTACACCTCACAAGTTACAAGTACGCGTACATCTCATCGAATTGTAAGAGTTACTAATAATTACAAGTTGTTCGATATCATTGGTGGAACACAATACTACAAGCCCATATACACACAGTTGTGACTCGTACACTAAAACTCGTACACGTTTGTGAAATAGGGCCCAGGGATGTCACAGGAGTATTGTACAGTGGTTTTTGAATTACTCCAAAAGTAAAGTTTAGGGTGTTACATGATTTTCTACACTTGATCTTTGACTTACATGTACATGTATCCCACATATAACGTTAACCCCTGGAGTATTTTTGTGCGTAGTTACGCGAAAGATCAGGTGAACAAAACTCCTGTGAATGTTATCCATAATTTGATGAGCATAATGACTAGTGTTATTGCCACTGCTACTGGGGACATGCTACAGTAAGGGAAAAAAGTATTCCAACACCTTATGTTTTGGTAATACATGTAACTTGGTCAATACATAACTTTATGCAGGACACTTTATATTAAACAGAAATTAATCGGAATTCAGACAGTTTGCGCAAATTTCAACATAACACGTTGAACAGCAAACAAATTATGAAGAAAAATAGTAAAGTAAGAGGGAAAAAAAGTATTTCAACGCCTTCTATTCAGTTGTATTTCATCAATAATTATTAAAACAATCTTCCAACCAAAATGTTCCCTTATTTAAAGTTCAGTTATGTTTGAAAGCAACATGTGAAATGAGACATTGAGCAAGCAGCATAGCTAAATTTCGACAATTATGCGTTTGTTTTGATTTTGTTTCGCAACATTCGTCAAATCAGAACCAAAATCGCTCAGTCGTTTGCAGTCTCGCCGCTTTTGTCATGAGGAATACTGCGTTTGAACGCGCGGTTCGTAAGTCTAATGATAAAATAAAATTAGACGGAAGATTCGGGTTTAATTCGCTTCAAAATCGATAAATTTAATAATCCAATTTGCGACATGCCGACGCAGATTTGTCAGACACTGTTCAACCCCTTAATCCTGCCGACTCCATCAGAGAGACTGTTTATTAAGTGCAACGCTCGGACATTTGTCCAAGGGCATCTATAAATCAGAGGTGAATTAGGCCTACATTTAGCAATTACGAATGCCTAACAAATCACTCGTTTCAAATTAATTCGTCCGCAATAATTCGCCGGTTTCGTGAACATGTACACTATACTCGAATATCAGAGTCTGTTTATGAAATAGAAAATTTAACGAGATTTACGACGGATCCAAGAGGCCACCAGCGACTCCCCCGAATTTCTACATGTATTTCTGCAATTAATTCGCTAATAATGGCGGTGGTCAGGGAGTAAGGTTGGTTAATAAATATACGAATTTACTCATTTGAACATCAGTTTGAGCAATTAATGCTCAGGGACCAAAAGCGGACATCTCGGCTTTTCAAGTGGTTCATTATTGCCACCACTGCTGGATGGCGAATGGCAATCTATATGCAAATTAAACGAAACCTTAAATCACCTACGAGACATTCGATGACAAGTCAAAATATAAATTATAACGCATCTGTCTTGTGCCAGCCAGCACTGCCATCAATTGCACTTCGCAATCTTGGTACTGAACATTGATATAATCGATTTCGTCCGAAAACGGCTTTCTACTGTACGTGACATATTACTAGAGTTCGACATAGGGGGCGACACCGAGACAAACTGATATTGCTGTAGAGCTTAGGGATTTTTCAGATCTAGCCCTCTGTTACAAGGTTCATACCAAAATTTGCCACTCAATAGCACGTGTACAGTGGCTCCATAAAGTATTTGGACACCATGAAAATGATGAATAACTAAAAAATAAAATTTCAAAAAATCCAAAACTACATAATAAATGAAGCTTACCGATTCCTTAAACTAGTCGTACACGTTTATGTTTTCAAAGACAATGTACATTTTATTTAATTCACAAAAACGTTAGTCTTTTTTGTCATAGAATAAAAAATGTTTTTATAACATTACTATTGATTTTACTGTACTCATCTTGGACCACCTTTAATAAAATATATGTTTTCTTTAAAACAAACGCGTACGACTAGTTTAAGGAATTGATAAGCTTCATTTATTACGTAGTTTTGGATTTTTTTAAATTATATTTTTTAGCTATTATTTTACCGTAAGTAAAATGAACTATTTGCCACGCTACAATTAATTATATTGTTTGTGTTTTTCTGTGCAACTATAACACTTCTTGGTCAATAGCCTCTGCTTCCAAGTTAGCAGCTTTTCGGACCCTCTTTTTTGAATCCATAACGTCAAAAAATTGAAATGCAAAATTTTTTGAATTATTTTCCCAGCCTTCCACCTGACCTTCCCTGACTTAATGGACAAAACGTCAACACTTCCCTAACTTTCCATGACCACATTTCATTTCCCTGACTTTCCTGACGGTATGAACCCTTCATTAGTAATCATTGGTAATCACTGTCCGAAATTTTGCAAAACTTATGGATTTTAGAAATCTGGGGTGCCACTCAAATTCTCAATTCGATTTCCCTGAGATTTAAAAAAATAAGAAAAACAATGGATTTTATCCCAATTTTCATAACCGATAACTACTAATCAATTGGCTGATGCAAGCTATCTGTTTCCTAAATGTTATGAATCTTATTAATTAATGCAAAAATTAAGTTAAGCAATTTGTGCAATATTATACTTAAGGCTATTCGTTATTCTTGCTCGAAAGTGTACTAATCGTTAAACGTATACATATTTTGTTCAGTCAAAGTAACCTCAAAGTTTCACATATCTCTCGCTTCTGCCCTCAATCTTCAGTAAGAACCAATTCAACTTGTACATAACAAACCACAGACATTGGTTATATTCCGTCTAAGAATTGTTATTGTGATGTTGCCATGACAGACGGTCTATTGCATTTTATGCATGGTTTGCAACATTCTTATATTTGTGGCATATGCTGGGCCAAATTGCTATTTAATAATACGCTGGCTTGGCTGTGCATGCATTTGTGACGTTTTCTTGAACCTTAGTGCACCCAGTCCTTTACTTTTGAGGCTGCCTTGGGCACAATTCGGTTTCGCTCGAGAATACCATATAATCAGGCTATTTTTGAGCAGCTCGTGAATGACCCAGGGGTCCCAGCATAATTAAACTCACTAGCTTAGGGCCTCAAATATGACGCCTTACTAAACGCCAAGGAGAGTGGGCTGAGTGGCGTTATTATTGACTCGCAAATTTATTCACAAGAATCTGAAAAGGTGGACCGAATTTCTCCTGAAGGCAAGAAGTAAGCGTGAAATTCGGTTACGAATAAATTGCATTTTACAGCTCCTTCCACGGTATACCAGTTTGCCGTAAATCCTACACTCACCGAAATAGACTGATAACGGTGCATGAAGAAGGGTCCTAGCAGTTCAATGAACAATTTAACAAAATCAACGATCATTGTAGTGAGTATACTCCAGAACGAACAAACACAATGCAATTTTTATACTGAAAATTTCCAGGTTTTCCTGAGTTTTTAAAGTTTCCCAGGTTGGTAGTCACCAAACATGTACATTTTACAGGACATTTTTTTCCGTCTACTTAAAAGGGTATCTATAAACATAATTACATACAGGATTCATACCAAAATTTCTACTCCATTTACCTGACTTTCCCTGTCCAAATCTGATTGATTTCCCTGACTTATCAAATAAGAAATATCACATGTTAGTAAAATTACTTTTATTTGCAACACTACAATCAAGAATACTTTTTGTTGTTTTCTGTGCAACTGCAACACTTCTTAGTCAATTGCCTCTGCTTCCAGGTTAGCAGCTTTTTGGGCCCTCTTTTTTAATTCCATAAAGTCAACATATTGAAATTAAATTTTTTTTGAATGTTTACCCTGACTTCCATCTTGACTTTCCCTGACCTCATTTCATTTCTCTGAATTTCCCTGACGGTATATGAACCCTGTACAGAGTCGTGAATGCATTTACAAACATTTGTTATTCCCATAAAATGTAAACATCCGGTAAGCCAATCCCCCCTCCCACATATTGCACATATTTTTGCAATTTTAAGTTAACTATCATGTTACAGAAACCATTTTTCCTATTCTGCAAATTGGCAACCTATAATCGACAGTTTGAATAGCATGAGAGGTTTTCCTCACAACATGGAACATTTTCTATCTGGAGGACTTTCCAGTACTTTCCAAACCTGCATGACGTCCATACTGGAGTCCATACTATGCCGTGTATTTATATTGCATTTTCGAGGTCCAGGCACCTTAATAGCTCTGCCGTTTATTCTATCGGCCATCAAACAAATGTGGCCATCGATGATCCACAGGGGGATATTTTATGTTCATGGCTGGGTAATGTTACGTGTTTTTTAGCTAACTTGATCGATATCTTGACCACGTCTGTGCCTCCTATTGATTGCATGCAAAATGGATAGCCCCCTCCGCCATTTGGTAGATGACGAAGGTGTAAAAACCAGTATGCTTTAAATTCCCAAAGCGATTACCCTTTGACCTTTGCGAACGCGTTACGTAGGGGGGTGATGAATGGAAACGGCTTAAAGATTATAGACAAGAGACCAATTACGGCTTTAGGGGGATGGCTGGTCGTCTGCTAGCCTAAAAACACTATTGGTGGCAGCGAGGCATATAGCAAAGTGCACTTTAATGTTCAAAAGGCTTTTTTATGAAAGATGATGATGAAAAATAAGCTTTTAACTATAATGACTATTACTTTCGAAATGCGTACGCCGCTAAAGGATTAGACCCGTACTTGTATTTCATTCAATTTCACTCGGCCAAATTCGTTTTGCAGCAAATATTAGTTTAGTTAATGAGGAGAAAAACAATTTCTTTTTTAATATTAAACGAGAGTGCGCGTCGGAAGTTTGTGAACTAATTTGGCTAATTGCTGGTTTTTTGCCAGCGAAAATAATTGCTTTGCTTAGGTCAACACGCGGTATTTCCTGGCTGTCTGCTGCATTTTAGTGAAAATGCAAATACCTCTAATCTGCTGTGTAAATGCGCTAATGTAGCGCTCCTAATGAAGAATTCACTTTAGGTTCGTCACTAAAAACTTTGGGGATTGCACATCAGACTCATTTCGTTTATTGGCTGTATAAGGAAGTCTGACTTACTAAAAACATCGTACAGTAGAACATGACCAAACTAATTCCCTCTCTAAACTAATATCAGGTGCCGGGACCCGACATGGGGCCCTTGTTAAATCTAATAAACCTCCATCAACAGATATTCAATAATTGTGTAGGGCATTACACAGGTCACAAAATTTGGGGGAGCCATGTTTACGGCTAATAAAAGCTGTTTCCAAGTGGTGGGTCCCTGCAAATTATCTCTCCAAACTAATATCCTTTCTAAACTAATTTTCAGCACCGCAAGGGTGTACAGGATTTGGTATTACAAATTTCATGGCGTCAAATATTTGTCAATGCCTATTAGAATATGTGGTCGTTTAAGTTTTATTTCATCACTCAATGGTGTCTTCAGAAGCAATCTCAACCACAGGTATGATTTGACCATTGGCCAAAAAACGCTATATACGAAATGTTTGAGAAATCGGAAGACAAGTGAGGAATTTTAATACAAATTTTAATTTTGTGAATCGAAAGCAACATTTCCATCACCCTGATGTCAATTTCATGACTTTTCCATGACTTCCAAGTCCTGAATTTCATTTATCAACTTTTCCATGACTTCGATGATTTCCATGGCCTGTAGACACCCTGGCATCGGTCCCAAGGATATTAGCTTACACAATTTCTACTGCATTGACATCTTAAGAAAGATTTCGGTTTTGTATGTATGAATTTAATAAAGTTACTTCCAGCAAACTTTCTGTTCACATGGTTTCTGGCATTTATGCTCGAAATCGATATAAACATACTCGATTAAGAGTTCATAGTTTTCTTAATTCCCTTGAGTAAATTAAAAAGTTCAATTCATAGACATGTAACGTATCAAAAATTCACTAATATATCCAGGCAATCAAAAACGCAGTTTAGTCAAAATCCTAATATTAAGTTATGCCCATCGTCATTAACGAGCAAACATTTTTACTTGGTTTTCATCACTTGCAAAAACAGAAAAATTAAAATTTTTGCATGTTTTTTTTTTAACAATTCTGATATTAAGTCACGCCCTTCGCATCTAACGAACGAAGTATTTTTACTTGGTCTCATTACTTGCAAAAACAACTAAATTAAAAAAGTCTGCATTATTTCTACAAATATCTAGGCCGGATTCACTTTACACACGGATTTTGTTCACAAAAAACAGTCACGTACCAGCCCCTGATTGAGTTTTGCACTCAGGCAGGCTTCGTTTGTGTTCTTGTATAAAATAAATCAAAAGATTTATCCTGTTAATTATGTAGGACCCACATGGTAGCGAACAGCTGCGACTTTTGCTAACGAACCTGCGATCCCCTAGCGGCCAAAAACCAAGGGATTTTTAGGGCAATGCTCGAACAATGGCAAAAAAAGAGGGGAAAAGCCAACTTCATTGGCCCTCATCAGTAATATGCATGAAAATCAATCATGCAATTTGAAATTTGACAGTCACTGTTGATCAAATTAAGTGCAAACATTAGCAGGGAGTCCCATAAAGGAGGTACTTCGAAGACCCCTTATAGGCATTTGTGAGTTCGAATGATCGAAATTTCGCAACTATTGCCCTCTGGTGACACACTGTAATTATTCACGACTCGGCCATAAATTGTCAAAATGGCTTTCAAGTTCGAGTTACTTCACGAATATTGGCTGATTGCTATGAGATGAACCAGTATTTTCGAGACAAGAGCTATACGTCTAGCCTACGTCGAGGTTTAAGCTTATAACTCATTGATTTAGACATTCGGATTTTATTATGTCATCAAAAATCATTTTTATGTATTTGAAGTGAAAATGATAAAAGACAAAAGACCTGTGAGGTGAATTCCTGATTTAACAGGCTGCGAATTCACCTTCATCTTTAACGGAAATCGTGGGGGAGTTACACGTAACATAAATCCAGTGACACGTGAAAGAATTAAAAGCACGAAATGACAGTACTTTACTATAAGTGGATCTTGGAAGTTATTAAACACCTGTCGTGTTGAGAACACCATACGAGTTAATAAACACGCGAGTAAACTTCCCTTAAATGAATGACTAATCTTACTTTCCATGCGCGAAGACTTCGTAAAAATTAATAATACAAAAGTAATATAAATCGCAAAAGTAAAATTATACTGCAGACTCCACATGGGGGCAGCTAGACACCTAAGCTTATGATACTCAAATCAAAGTTTATATCGAAAATGTTGAAATTAGTAGAACAACCCCTTAGACATTTAAGTTAATGTTAAGCTACTTTCACACTATCAAAAGATTCGTTGAATTCATGTTTTACCTGATGAAATACGGCGGCAAATGTGACGCCTCAACAGGCGTGGCTTATCAAGTCCATGTTTGCCCAACTTTAGTCATATGTTTTACGTTATTAATGTCCCTGAATGCATTTCATACGCCACATTCCAAGATGGCGTATTCTATTGGTAGGTTAGAGCTACATTACCTTTTCTGACGACAAGTTATGTTTCTGGGTTCCCCCAGAGCTGCCATTTTGAACTTTCCCTGACTTTTCTAGGTTTTAAAACAAATTTCCCTGACCACTCAAAATGAACTTACCTGACCATGTTTTGACAGCATGAAGGCGCCTTTATTTCAAAAACGGTCGATTTGGAGAAATTCAGGTTCGCAAAATTTGTCCATAAGTTTGCCCCTTGATGTATGGCAATCACTACTGGCAGCAAAGTGGGCAGTGTTTGCCAACGTTTGGGGCAAAAAACATCAAATACATCAAATATACATGTATGTATGTACTTAAAATATGTGTAGAACATTTCGGGATTATATCAAATATATGTAGGTGGCGTGCAATAAATCTGAAGAAAAAAAATAGTTGAAAATAGCCCCTGAGGTATGGCAATCTCTACTAGCAGTAAAGTGGACAGTGTTTACCAACATTTTGGGACACTAAAACAACCAACTTAAAATATTTTTAATACATTATGGGATTTAGGTTTTCTTTTAAAAATACATACTGTATGTCAAATATTGGTATTTTGAGATCAATAAATCTTCAGAAAAACAAACTGCTTGAAAACATGGATTTTCAGCTAAGTCATCTTAGTGGGACAAGGGTACCATGTATTCTATATTTATAAATTGCTTCTGGTGTGCATGAATCTGAATAATCAGGTTCGGTAAACGCTTAATGGATCCTTAAAAAACGTATTTGGCAAGGCATCATCTTAAGCTTTTCGATTCCACTCGTCCAAACGAGTTTCGGATCACCGTCCGATAAACACAGCAGTCCTGGTATATTTCCAGCTTACAGTACAAGGTAAAAAGACAAGAATTGAAATAGGGAGGTCCCTGGAGGCTACTTTAAGGGCCGTCTTCCGAAAGTAGGCATGCTCAAAATCTATGTCGGGGGAATTTCGCTGGCATTATAATGACAGGAAACGAGTTACAAGCCGGATAAGCGGAAACGAGCTGGCTTACGTAACGTAATCTGTTTTGGACAGTCGTTTATGCAGATAAAAAACTACGATAAACTGATTATAACACCCCACCTCGCAAGACTGACAATATTAAAAGGTAATAAACGACGCGGGTCAAAATGCTGGTGTGAAAAATGGCCTTCAAAAAACTGTCACTAGAGTCAGAGTTATCGGTCACTGGAGTCTTAAGGAAAATGGGCGCCCTGTGGGGTGACAAAATGACCAGAATATAACGAGCTGACTCTCAAAATGAACGACAGTGAGCTGACCATCTACTGCTTGACCGTTGTAACCCATTAGGCCTGTGTGAGGCAAGGATAAATCTTCGAGTGGAAGAAAAATTTCATTTTCCAAATCGTAAATTTTTAAATTCCACCAAGAAGACAATTACTATTTCGGGGGACATTGACCCGAGTTAGGATTGGCTGACGCTGGGGAACACGTGTTATTTGTATTTATGAGGCGTCCAATTAGGCAGAAACCGATGACCATCGCAGCCATTAATTTATTAAAATGACGAAAAGCTTACTAGTGGCCATAGCGAAAATCGTTACCAGCATCAGTTTTTTCCCCTCCATTCCTCTACAAATACGAATTCATCCTTGTTAGTGATGTGGCAGGTGATGAGCGCAAAAACACAATGTATCTTATTTTATGATAACGATAAATTGCCAGAAGTGCGTGAGCGTGATGGTGCCGAATCCTTGCCGGCTGAAAACACGTAATCACCACTGTTGGTGCACTCAATTTCGCCACCAGGGGCAGTGGACCATAACAATAAAACTGAGCACCAGCTTTAAATCAGGTTATAATGTGAAAGCCTCAAAACACTGCGTATAAAATCGAAAACCTTTTACTCCTAACGAAATTTTTTGGATTCAGAACGAATTATTTTCATAGGAAGAAAATTATTTACGCGTAAATGTACATTCATAGACCCTCATAGACATGTACACATTCATAGACATTCTTGTGGATATATTACAAATTTACTTCCTGAGAAACCTGAACAACATTTCTGCTGCTAGCCTAGTATGTCCCACTAATCTGTTGACTGTTAAATCTAAAAAAATACAAATGAAGAATTGAATTGAGAAGAAAATATTAAGACTAATTTAGAAAGTTTTCTTTTGCCATCTTTAAATTGTACAACTATAATGAGAAGAAGTAGAAACAAGAAGAAAAAAGCTTGACCTATGATAGCTGTCGAATTCTACACATTTTATGTTGTGATTTCTTTGCTATTGCGTCTTTCTCTTCTTTTTATGTTTCTCATCAATCCAACTCAATGGTCTTCCAAACTACTAACCTCCTCGGAATCCCATGCTTTAAATTTGAATCTCTATAGAAGCTTTGCACAAAAAATGTCAGACGTATTAAAATGAAACTTTTCGCTTGCACTTAGTTCTGCTCAAAATTGAGACTTCACATGTACAGTAAGTAATGCAGTAACATGTAATGTAAATTGTATATCAAAAGTTGCATTAAGTGACGCTTTACAACACGATCAGTTCAAATTAAGTGCTGTTGTACAGCTGAACAGTCACCATACAAAAGTCTAAAACCTAAATTGTTATAAAACCTGCTAAAGTTAAGGAACTTTTAAAAAAGATATATGAAACCCAGGTTGAATAACATGATTTGAATTGAGTTGAATTGAAAATTGGCCCAAATTGAAGATGGCACTCCTTAGGTACATCACTGCACGCATACATGTACTTTGCCTTCTTTCAGGTGACTGAGCTGGCCCAGGAGATGGCAAACCTTAGTTACTTCATTGGATGTATGGTTTGCCTTCTTGCAGGGATTTGAATTGCCCTCGTGAAGCTGCCAATCCTTACGTACATTATTGCAAGCATTTTTGCCATTCTTCAGGGGCTGTAACAATACTTCGCTATACTGACCACATCTAATCGAAAAATAAAGAAAAAAAATCTGACAGCCAGCAGGTGTCATTCAACTCTACTCGACTGGTGGAGTTCCAATCAGTTGGAGCAGGAACCATTAAAAGCTTAATTAGTCAGAAAACCTTTACGATAGGGAGTTACCCTTCATTTTCTTCAATTTTCATTGGTGTCAACACCAAATGATCGGAAACTGCCCATCTTCATGCCTCATTCGAAACGCAGGTTTGATTTTAATTAAAAAATTTCGCGGAATTATCAAACCTGGTCAGCTTTCCACTCGCATCCGGACGTACACGTACGTGCAATTTTCTGCGAAGTGACCAATGGCACGCAAGCTTAGAAAATGAGAAACAGGGGAGTCTAAATAACGTTTATGTGGGCATTCCCATTGTAATGAGGGCCATCGTAGAGGGCCATTAGAGGACTACTGTGATTGTACAAGCGCACTTTGTGTCCACACTTTAACAAAATATGGTCCAATCATGAAGTGTCGGCATTATGCTTGGCCCCAATTCCAATCCTTAGTAAAAAAAAAGGCTGGCGTTGGGACGTCCATCAGCTGCTAGATGACCCGAGTCTGGCGATTTCCCACAATATCGATTACCGTATCGACGATTAAAGAGTTTATTGCCGAGGTCCGAAAAAACACTGACCGGCAGATGGTCATCGAGCCCGAGGCGTGAACACCCTGCGGTGGAGGCCAGCAACGGTCAGCGCTCTTAATGGACCACATCCGGCTCGGACGCCATGAAAAGCGTAATGGACGCCATAGGTATCCAACCGACTCGCTGGACACGAAGATGCTTTTAATGCCCCCAGCAGGTGGCCGAATTGCATGCTGGGCACTCGGCCATATCGTGTAACTTTCGCGCACTGCAGTCATTTGTATGCCCAGCAGGTGCGTCCCTCATTTGCATATTATAAATGTTGGATATTCCTCGCACGCGAATGCGTTTTCCCCCATTTTTACGGGTTTTTTTTATATTTTTTCTCTTCGTATCAACCAGGCCCGAATAATTAACAGTTTTCGAGAAAGTGGCGCCCACTGGGCTCGCGTGCTGCGATGACCACTATGGGATTGCCCCAAAAAATTGGATGAAAGATTTTCAGGGCGTTGTTGAAGCCCCTCCTGGTGAGGGCGAAACTCACACGATATGCATTTTTCAGCAGCGAAGGTTAAAAATTAAAGTTTCATCGTTCATTTAAAACTCAGTAGAGATTCGTACAGTGTTGTGATGCCTTTATTTAAAAATATAAATATTTATTATTGAAATGCAAAAATGCTTTTTTGTTTAACAGGGATCCCACTCAAATAAAATTTTCAACTTCCCTGACTTTCCCAAGTTTTCAAGGTTGTCTATGTCAGTGGGAACTCCGTTTAAATAATTGTTTACTGGGAGTCTGCTTGAACTTGTTTAAATAGTTTTATTTAAATACCTAACTTAGTTTGGCAAAAATAGGAAATTCTTGTAAGTTTTCACATAAATTATACTGAATTTATATGAAATGTCTGGAATTTATAGGAAATAGTTGTACATTTTAAACAATGTACAGTGTATTTCTTCTGGACTGTATTTCAACTGAATGCGTTGTACAACATCATTCGATGCAATTTTACTTTATAAGTTATTTCAAAGATTGTAGTACTGTACTTCATTAATTGAAATTTTAAACGATACAAATAAGAAAAGCATTAAATGATTTTTCACAGATTTTCGAATGCAGCAAAAGCAGAAATTTTTCAATGTAAAAATTTTACCTTACAAATGGGGTTAGAAGTTTGAAGACCATTGCTTTAGGTTATATAGTGCGACATTCCATCAACAATCTATAGTACAGTATGTTGAATAACGCAAATTTTGATAATGAAAACAATATACCAGGTCGCCACTAGAGGGAAGGGTGTTGGACAAAGTGTTGGAAGGGTGAAAGGACCCCACCTTCAGGCGCCTTAAATTTCGACAAACGCTCAGATTAAAGCAACAGAATAGTGAATTTGGCACAGCCAGAAGTCAGGAAACATGGGCCTCTCCAGGGGAAACCCACACCATTCAATTTAAAGCAGTGTACGACTCGTTCCCCTCGGCCCTTGCTCCGAATTAACTAATGAAATTACGAGTGCATGGGGCTCTTTGTGCATCTAACATCTACTCGAGAGACCTTTGGGAAAAACTTGTACGACGCGCACAATTAAAATCACGAATCTGTTAACGAACTTAAAATGCTGCCAGTTATTTGGCGAAGAGATAACTAGTTTAAAGTCGCTCAAACTGAGAAATGAATCGAACGGGGCAGCTAGCTAGTTCTTCCATATATCGGACATTCCTAGGGGGCATCCATAAATAACGTATTCGAAAACTGGACACTGGCGAACAGGGGAGTAGGAATTTAAAGAAAGTGAATGTGCGAGTTTCAAATTAAGTGGAATTTTGAGTTTATTAAGGGGGTAAACAAATAATTGTAAACCGGAAAATATTATATTCTGGTTCTTGTCAAAACTGATCAGATTCTGGTAATTCATGAAATACATGTGCAACATGGGTCCACAGAGATGGAATTTTCTACTTCCCTGACGTTGCTAAGTTTTAAAAACAATATGTAACAATATGTAAATGAGGTAATGAACTGAGTCTACTGATCTGTTACCCTATATTTCCGGTCGTACCTGACCATTGCCATAATAATGTCAGGGTGACTAGCCGAAGCTTGAATCCAGTTCCCCCTGACATTTCCAGGTTTTGCAGACACTTTTGCAAAATTTCCAGATAATTTTATTTTTGATCAAGCTTTTGTATGGATCTAATAACAATTTCAAGTCAAAACGGGTAAAGTCGTGTGTTTTGCCTACCTCTTAAAATCCATGGAGTCGTTAATCTATTTGCATACAGTATTTATGCTCCTTTCAAAATTTTAATTTTAACCAGAGCAAATAAAACTCGTGATACAAACATGAACAAATGAATAATTCAAGACCCAGAATAAATTGTGCCATAAAAATTCCAGACTTGAGGCAAATTTCCTTGACATTTCCAGGTTTCCAAGACGGCTGATCACCCTGTAATGTTGACCTCAAAACTTGGCAGGGTGGTTCGTGCAACACGCAAGCGCATTTACACAAATCGTTTGAGGAGTGTAGTTGCAAAAGCTGTTATGTTAACGAAAAAGAATGGTTGGGTTAAGATCGCTAATAACTTAAAAAACTAAACTTTATTTCCGTTTAATTCTTTTTTTTGCTTGAATCCCAACAGACACAATGGCACGTTTTTTCAGAATATTGAGCACACAAAATCTACATAAGTGTGATTAAGGCACAACAAGAATTAAACCGAAATAAAGTTTGGTTTTTAAGTTATTAGCGATCTTAACCCAACCATTATTTTTCTTTCACAAACCAGCTTTTGCAACTACATACGCTAAACATGAAGCGTGGGAGATTATAGAGGACATTGGGAACCGTCACCATTTCACAAATTTCACATCTAGAAAATGCAGTGTCTCGGAAGCGATAGCTTTTGAAGTGCAGGGTCCCAAAATTGGGAATTAGTGTTGGCATCCCTCCCACACTTTCCCATGGATGTACGAGGGGAATCACGTGGAATTATCTCCCAGCTGGCTGGAATGCAATTCTGTGGAAATTCGCTCATAACTCAGGGAGATCAACTGCATCTGTCGCTATGTGTCACTTCAGTCCATGACTAGTGGCACAAAAGTGCGACTGAGGTGGTGCACATCCGGCACAGGTCATGCAATTTTATTAATGGCCAGAGTTTTCCCAGGCTTTTTATGTGAAAATGTGATGAATCGCGTTTTTGTGATAATTTACAAGCCCTTCGATAGAAATTATACGACGTTTCAACGAGTGGGGCAGAAATTTCATCTCTTTTTGCCAACAGGATCACTGGGTGCCATTATTGCTGACCGGCGACAGATTTCCCGGATTTTCAGGGTTTTCAATTCACGTTTTATGGCAACCATGGCGTTGAACCCACGTGGCGCCATCTTGTTTTTATTAGATTTTATGTAGAATCGTGTCCAGAAATACAGAATATTTTAAATTATATCATTAATTACCACCTATTCTATGCTTGAATGTTCAATAAATTCATGTTTCAATGAGCCTGTCTTAAATTACGCTTCAGCTTATCCGGTAGGTTTATCGGTATAGAACTAATAAAGGGTAGTTAAAATTCAAACACAACGGCGACGTTGAGCAACATACTGTATGTCATTTGATAGTTCACTTATCAAACACGAGGACCTAGCAATGATGCTTATAAAGTGGCATCTCCATTGCAAACCACATGATCTTGATCATCATTAATTAAATGATACCTTGCTCTACATACATGTAAGAGCACTTAAAATGTAGAGAAAAGTCGCATTTTTAATTTCTACATTAGATTCTATAAACCCTACATGTAATTTGACTGTTATCCAGCCTGTGCTTCTTATTCAATTCAATTCAACTCAGTACCCTACTATAAGTAATTTAATACCATGTGGTGGGAGGGTGTAGTTGATCAACCCAAATTAAGAGTCGGTGGGTACCACCAGAACATCATTGTCAAATTGAATTTCTTGAAGCGAATTCCAACGTCGAATGGCATGCAGAAAGCAAGACCAATAGTAAGAATCCGTATGGGCATGCAATTCCATGAGCGGATTGGCATGACGAAGTTCTACCACCTCGGTGGTTTCCTTTAAAAATTCCCTCCACCAACAAGAAAGCAAGAAAGCTGGCAACTAAAATACCCAAACATTCGGCAAAGAGAAAATTTGCCAATTGCCAAATTGTTCAAATATAAAGTTGTTAGATACAATACATCTAGCAATCAATTTTTTTACATAAAGAGTTATTTAAATATTTTAATATCCATTAATAGTTTACTGCTATTTCAAATTTTAATAATTGAAGTGTTTACGGTATACATTGTGAAATGCTGTTAACAATGCTTTTCCAGATGCTTTTTAATTCATCACAATGCTAAATGTATTTCACAATGTATATCATGAAACATTTCAATTAAACTTTGTAAGAGCAGTAAAATATTAATGGGCGGTAAAATATTTGAATATTCTGTTAGTGTAATGAACTAAAATGCATTTGGAAATGGAAATAATTGAAATGTATCTTGCCATTCGTTGTGCAATTTACTTAAGTGTATTTGCAAGCAATGCACACCAAGCAATGCAATGCATTCACAATGCATTTCAAATTGCATTTTCAAATCATTACTTTTCAGTATGGGAAGAAAAGGGACACGTAAAACTAATATCCAGTACTTTTGACTGCTAACATTTTCTTCAGTATATTTATAATGATCATTACAAATTATACTGAATTTAAATAAGCAACGTGAATAATTATCGCCAATTGAGTGGTTATCCTGGCACCTTGGGGATGTTTCAACTGACAACATTTTATTCTACCGTATCTTAATTAGAATGTATATCATTACAAAACGCCTGAACTCTTGGCGCAAACAGCGTTTGACTTCCGGTTTCTTTAGTTAACAAAATCCATGAGAGGAAGTTTGTAGCCGTGTCTACACACGGGTCTGTCGTTCGTCTTTCTGACAAACAAAAGATCCTTTTGAATCGTTGTTGGCTGCGACCATAAGTACACATACATAGCCAAATAGTAGCGAGTCTTATGATAGCAATAATGTATTTTCAGTTGCGATTCAGAGAAAACAACAAACCAAGACAATATGCGATCGTTTTCCTTTACATCCTATAGTGGAGCCCCCAAAATTGGGCATTGCAGAAGATGCCAGAAGGGACAAACACAACGTACTGTAGATTAGCTGATAACATACTGTAGCTAGTGCTTTCCACACTTTATCCTTCATTACTCCAAAACTGGCTATCAGAAAGTCCATTTTGCCATTTGGTAATTTTTAGGTAAAATATTGTCATATCACCCAAATATGATTTAATCTGATAATAAATGTGTCACTGTTTATCAGAAGGTCCTTTTTACCATTTGGTAGTCTTTAGGTAAAATATTCGGTTACATTATCAGCAAAAACGATCTTCAGAGTACGGTGCAATTAAGGCGCAGTAAGGTGCGATTGCGAGGTGGGCCACTTCTCAAAAACCACTTACCCAATTTAGGGAAATTTCCCCATGTCCCATATTTTTACAATAAGTATTGATATCCAAATTAAGATATATTAAGAATATAAAATTAGTTGCCAAAATCGGCTTGATCATTTTCACATCTTCTGAGTTGATCATATCACAGTATAATTAGTTAGCCATTGTTTAGGATTCTTGGCATTAATGACAAAATACCAAAGGCTACCTCCTGGAGAAAATATACAGTGTGATCATAAAACATTCCCCTAAATACGAAAAGTAATTCACAAAACACTGTTAGAGCTACGAGGATCACATTTTGAAAAATGTAGAAATCCTAAAGTTTTGATTTCATGTACGGTAAATTGTTCCCAAGAAAACGATTGCCCTATACTTTTCAAAGCAGACAGGCGCTCAGAATCTACAAGCACTTCAATAATTACATGAATAACTGAGACAATAATACGACGAACGACATTTAACATATTATTTAATTGGGAATAAGTGTACATTTTTTCATTAGACTAAGATGTCACCACGACTTCGAATCGTTTCTATGGCGGTTTTGGGGAGTACGTGGCCATTCTACAGTATAGCAGCTCTAAGAGCAGAATTTGCTATATAAAAAACAACTATTTCCTGATGGTGCTTCCCAACTTTTATCTGTTTTCCTGCTTCAGGGTTAACGGCCTGCGATATTCATTATTAAATTCTTTGTTCCTCTAATTCGCTCTTGCCAAACTTTTCAGTGGCGTCCCTTCTTGTATCTTATCTTCACACCTGTGTGATACCTTACTTATCTTAATTGAATCCCTCATTGTTGCGCCAGAATGAGACCCAATTTCCACTAACAATAACCCATTTCTAGTTATTTCCCCTCATATCGAACAATGAGCAACCGCAATTTCTTTCACTTTTTTGTCCTCCACCCTGGTAACTTCACGAGAGATAATAAAAAACGACTTCGACTCTTCAGCTTCTATATTACGACAACAACAAAAAAATAGATTACAACTAACAATGACGTTTGCCAGCAAACATTTCAATGGCACGCAGTGAGTAGTTGCTTCTGAATGGGGGGTGCTGAAAAGAGGCACAACAACACCCCCTGTCGACGCTTATAGGCAGTTGTTATCGAGTTAGAGAGTGCATGATGATGACCACTAACAGTGAAAGGCGAGGAAAACGAATTTCACAATTTCGCAGCTGAGAACTGCCCTATAATTGCATTATACAGATCGTAATTGTGGGATCTTCCAGTGCCTGTATAGAGTGCTTTATTGGCACTCAACTCAGTTTTTTCAGTACTGAAATTCAACTTGTTCTTTTGCTTTCAGTTCATTTCAGTTGACGAATTTTCATTTAATTGTCAATGTTTCAAAAGGCTTCTTTCATTTGTGGCAATCAGGAATTCTCAACATACTGTACATGTACATCTTTCAAGCCCTTCGCAGCTGAGAAGATAGCCTTTAAAATTACATCAATCCCATCACCTACAGTAATACATGTACTGTGAGTAGTGTTTCTAGAAGGGCAATTAGGAATTTTCAATTCACACCTTTTAAGTTGTCAAGCCCTTCAAGGTGCAAAAATAACCATAAAAATTGCATCAACGCAAAATAAACCAACATAGTGTTTCTAAAAATCTGTTCTGAGAGTTGATCATGAGGCGTTTATGCAACAACAAATGACTTTCTGAACATAATGCATAGTCTCCTTAAAAGTAAAAACTAGTATTTCATATATCATAATATAAGCTTATTTTGGCCATTTATCATTGTTCTGAACAGAAAGCCACAAGTATGGATTTCAGACTTTGATTGGACAAAAACAGGTTTACAATTACGCTGCGAAGGAAACTATGTAGCTTAGGAAGTATGTAGCTTAGTATCAACGTTTTTGATTATTTAAGAAACCGAATTTTAACTCCTTCCTTTCAAGGAGATACTAGTCTGAGTTATACTTTTTTAAAGTGTAATAGGTTTTAACTTTGACGTTGTGAAACATTAATGATAAGATTATCAACTTTAATGTAGCACAGTTCACTCGTGTACTTTTACTGGTTAATTTGAAATTCTTCTTTCAACGTTTTATTCGATTTCCCCTATGACCCTATGGCAACCCCCATACGCTGCCTATTTGCATTTTTTATCAACTTGGTATCCAGCTTCGTAAAACTGCTCTTGAAGGGATTTTCGTAGTTTTTTGTACAGTCCACCACTTTGACACGCGTTGTAGATAAGCTAGTGGAATGAACAGAGAGCAAGATTATACAAAAATTAGGAGCTCACCCTCTGTCACCCTTATGGGATGATAACCCTGGTTCTTTATGGTTGATGTCCACATCATTCGAGAGACTCGGGGACTGTTTCAGGAAGTGATAACCGTGTATTAAGTCGCCCCCACTGCATTATTAACACCTATACACGCGTAGGGGCACAAGACCACTCCATTACTGCGTAAAATATACACTCTCCCCCACGAACCACTTATTTTACGCATTCAATACATTTTTTTACTGCCTCATTTCCAAGCCATTCAGGGTGAACCTATTACGCCAATAACTGTCTAGCACCCCTCGCCGTACATTTATTCCCAGCGTTTAGCCCTAGGGGAATACCCTGTATTTCCGTTTAATCGACGCATTTGCATAACAAACGCCGCGAGATTCAGCCCTGTTTAAATTAAATTAGGTAATGGTTGGCAGTCTTTGTCCCGCACAAAGGGCACCGGCGCAGCCACTGAGTCCTTAGTTTCGTGTTTGGTCTTCGACAATCACAAATTGGGTCGTGTGGGCACACGAAATCTGACCTTAATGCAGCTTCATGAATCAATTACGAAGCTGGCACTGAGTCATACCCAAACGAGATTCATGAACCAGCATGCATGAATAAGTAGCGTACTGTGCAATGTATTTGCATCATTGCATGCCTGGAAAAATTGGATTAGTGACTCAAGTCTTACCTCAAGTACAGCACACAGACGACGCCGTGCAGGAGCACGTTGACCAAGTGGTAACCGAGGGGCTCCAGCTGGTGTAAGGCGTAATTCCAGCGAAATGTCAGCACGCATAGGGGACGATACGATTTGTGGCTTTGTTCCTAAATAACAGAAACAGAAAAAAAGTTTAGATAAAGCAACCTTACAAACTATAAACAATTTGCTGAACGCTCTACAGATAACACGCGCGAGAAAACTTGGAAAGTTCAGTCATCTGTGTACACACTGAACATCCAAACTCAACAGTACAGAACAATTATCAAGTTACTACCTGTAATGATGTTTTTACGTGCGCTCAATGCCATGTTGGTTTCAGTGTCGCCATATTGTAAAGCGTCTTCATAATTAATCATGCTCGTTAATGAAGTTGTACTTGTAGATGTACATATATGGAGTAATACATACTTGTATGTGTATAAGTGCCTGTGTTCCACCGCAACTATCTTCACTTTATGTTATTACTGCATACTTTACAATTTACAAGTATACAGTAGAACCTCGGTTAATCGAACCTCGGTTTGGTCATAGCTCTCACCATTTGGCACTATTTCTAGCTAACAAAAATGAGTGGTAGTTTTATGTAACGTCAAAATCTTTAAGGCTGTCAGTTAAGCTGATTGTCGGATACTGGAGTGTCGGTTAATTGAGGTTTTACTGTTTACATTTAATCGAATTGTGAGATTTTCTAATAGGGACCTACTGAACATGTATGTAATTACACGTTTTTTGACATTATTGTTGGAACACAATATTACAACAAGCTCATATTTTTCCGATCCATACATATGTGACTTGCACACGTATGTGGAATACAGCCCTGGTAGTTTAGTGTTCTATCAATGATACCGAACAACTTGTAATTATTAGTAATGCTTACAATTCGATTAAATGTAATTGTAACTGGTTAGGTATGCAATAATAACACAGAAGTGTAGACTTTTTGTTGTCAAACACTTGTACGTACCGCATTACCCCATTCGTTTACTTCAGTAGTCAGGAAATATCAGTTTAGGAACAAAAGTTAATAACATTTTTTTGGACTTGCATCGGAATTGCATCAATCCAACAAGTGTTTCTTTGGCCATAGCGCTAGGTGGGAAAGTATATTAGGACCTGGATAATTTTTATAGGTCTGCCTTTAATTAATCTTTTCAGATTTACTTTTAAATTCAGTTTGTGGGAAATGCTTGTGACAGCATAAAAACTCGTTTGCACCTAAAAATCACGAAGCTTTGAAGTCGTTTACTCGTTTTAATTTGGACTGCTAATGCACTGTGAGAATTTTCCCAGCTTTGGCACTCCATGCATTCGCCTATTCTGGTCAATACAGTATACATGTATATATGTCTGGTGCATCTGCTGCCACCATCTACAGCGTTATACATTTTTGATAAAAATTGCAACAATGTAAATGCGATCCAAAAAGATGGTAAACAGCAGCACAATGACATACTGTTGTTCAAAAGTTGAAAAAATTGGAGCGACTGAACCATGTGGTTTATGCAAATTAATGACTCGTCAGCAAGGATGTGTATTCAGCGCCATCGACCAGAGCACATCCCACGGTGCACTATCGGAAGAAATTTGTATACACTATATTTATTCTAAAACACGGATGCCACAAACAGAATTGAAATTAGCCCAGTGAATAAACAAAGGTTAAACATCGGTAAACTTTCAAGCATCCGGTGATTAAAGTTAATCGTTGTCATTGTTTCCAATGACATGTCTAAGAATGAACCAACATAAAATATTCTTTCCTAGTGATAATAGATATACCTGGTCATGTTTATCTTGTTCTATACTGTGCTGTTATTTACAGTGAAACGTGAATACTGTTAGCGCATGGATATAAATGTACACATTTACTGTTTCAATTTCCCTGACTTTTTCAGGTTTTAAAACAAATTTCCTGACCACCATGACCAGCAAAAATTATTTAATCTACTAATGAATACTTCTGACTGTGAAATTCGTTAGAGTAATTCTTCAAGGTTCCCTAAAGATAACATTATCAACTTTCCTGACTTTTCCCTGACCATCCAGACAACTGGAAATGCAAAAGTATGACTAGTTGCTTATTAAACATAAACATGAGATACAACACAAATTTTCACGAGGAAACAACAAATTTACATTAGTTGTTTAAATTTCTTTTACATAACTCTTGTCATCTCTTGATTTTTGTGCTTGCCAATAACTAGCTATTCCAAATCTGTTATTTATTTGTTGAATAACCCAGAATTTTTCAAAGAAAATCAATTTCCCTAATTTTTCAGGAAGTTTCAATTTTCCTGACTTTTTCAGGTTTTCCAAGTATGGGGGATGTGTGGGGGGGGTGTATCGTTACACAAGGAAAAAATACATTTACCCAATTTTGGGTAATGTCGAAAATTAACATAAAACCCCATTTAATTTAACCCACCTAACAATGTAAGATCTGGTTTCAGCTGCTCCTAACAGTCAGGCAACCACCTCCCAGCCTACGAGCCGTTAGGAGAAGCCCACTTTCTTACAGTCCCTGCTGCAAATATGCACAAAACAAAAATCTACAAAAATTAAAATGCTTGTACCAAATCAGACAAAGTGGTATTTTAACTGTTAGACGAGTACAGATCAAATACTGCATATGCATGTACTTTTAGTATTGTACAACCAACTTATAACTCGTGAAAAACAGAAAGAAGTTGACAATTTGTACACCCTGCCTTTTCCTAACCAAACCAATGCAAATACAACGTTATTGCCACAATTGTTTCGTGGCACATCGTAGGAAACACAATAGGTTGACGAGCAACACAAGGCTGGCACTTAATGTTATGCGCAAGAAAAGAAAAGATAAAAAGGAGAAGTTGAATGATTTATAGCTCAGCTAATCTACAGCAGGTTGCCTAATGGCGGTTGTTAATTGAAATTTCATTTTCTCGCTGATTGAATTGAAACACGACGGAATCGTACGGATAAATCTGCGCCTAATTCATGAATGCACTCCTACATTATTTTAACATAAAAAAGGCTCAGTGAATGCAATCCTCAGCTTCTGTCTTCTTAGTTTCGAAATGCTTGGGTGAGAGAAAATGGTAAAAATCTCCCACCCCTAATGAAAGCAATTGAAAAACTGGAAGAGCTAGTGTAAAAAAAATGGGATTTAATGATAGCCGAATAAGTTTTTCGGAAACATACTGGAAAGCCATTACGAGTCCCAATGAAACGCACTTGGCCCCAGTAATTTATTATGGATCTATATTATTAAATTCGTTCATCATATAAGCGCATATACAGTACTACGTAGGTTTCAAAGTACTACATTAGTTTCAATAATCTGGAAGAAATTGGGCTTCATAGGTGATTGATCAGCTAAATATACCCTTATCTAAATGGTACTCATGAGAATTAATATTGTACAGGGATGCGACAGAAGTGGTGCGATTTGTACGTGGACCGATTTTAAAACAAATATTCCTGACCACCCTGACCACTGAAAATGCTAGTATATGCTATGATACTGCCTATTATACAGTATATAAACAGGCGATAGAACACAAACCGTACATGGATATTCATAAGCACACAATAAATTTAGGTTAGTTAATTTCTTTCTCAAAATTTGTCACCTTCTGATTTTTGTGTATGATGTATGTATCTTCATAAAAAACGGCAAATTTAGATCAGGTTTTTTAAAAGGATTTCTTTCGGAAAGCTTCTTTTTATCTCTTGATTTTTGGGTTAACCAATAATTAGTTATGTTAAACGTGTTATTGACCCGTTGAATTCCTCTGACTTTTTCAAAGTAAATCAATTTTCCCTGATTTTCCCTGAATTTTTCCTGACTATTCCAAGCTTTTTCAATTTCCCTGACATTATCAGCTTTCCCAATGGTCTCACCACTTTTTCACCCTACCGCGTGCGTATTTGTTAGTGTCTCAATTCGCCTATATGAGCATCTGTCTTTAACTTTTCAAAAAAAAGTTCACCATTTTCCCTGTACATGTATTTACAATTTCTGCGAAGAACGTAATTGCAATTGCAAACCCCTGGGATAAAAAATCTGCACTTATAAAAAATTAAAAAATACCTTACAGTCTTAATAGAAATGCATTTCTGGAGTAAAATACGAAGCCACTGTATCCGCTATTGTTAGCTAGCTAGCTATCAAAAAATGGCAAAATTAAGAAACTGCCTTGCGGCGATAAAAGCGGTGTTAAAGATTAAAAACGTGAACGATATTTCCTGAATACTGGGATAAAAAATAGCGTTATAAATGTACTTCATAGCTGTCTACTTCTTTATGATTTACTTCCACTTATACAGTCTACACCGCGATCCGCTTAATGCACCAGCAGCATTTTTCTCGGAGAATATTTACAAAGGCATCTATACGATCTCCATAACCTTCCGAAATCCTTCATCTGTTATTTCAATTTATAAACGAAAAGAAAAAAAAAACCTTTCAAGAAACTCGTTTCACACCCTAAAATCCTAGGCGATTGTTTGTACGCCAGACTTTTCAGGCACGCATTTCACTATTGTGCTGAGCATTCATTGTACGTTAATTGGTATCGTCATACGGCCATATGCCACGAAACCTCTCATTGTTGATGGCCCCTGTTCTTGGGCACATCGACTTGGGACGTTTTCAAACTCCTCTCATTTCAGAAGCAAACCGTGTTTTTATCATTGATTTCTTTTGTAGAGAAGAATGATTTTTAACTGGGGAGTCTTCCTTTTTTTCATGTTGAAAAACCAGTGTCACCATCAACATTTTCATCAATTATCCAAAAGACCCTAAATGGGTAAAACCGTTACACGTACATGCACTTCGTGTGAATCGTCTACACGTTGCTTGGTATGAAATACATGTTTTGGCATACTAATTCAGGGTTAGCCCAGAAATGAAACTTTCAATTTCCCTGACTACCCTGACCACTGAAAATGCAAAAATATGACACGAATTTATTGCTTATTTTATATACACTACACTGTAAACATGTAGATTTATTATGCAGCCTGTAACACAAATTATCACAAGGAAACTGAAATTTGTTATTGATTTGTTTCGCATTTTTGATTTTTGTGTTAATAATTATCTATATAAAATGTATTATGAATGTATTTTACTAACATTTTCAGAGTAAATAAATTTTCCCTGACGTTTTCAGGTCTTGGGGAACCCCGTAAATACGTCAGCAACATTGTAGGTCTATGCTCAAATTTACATTCGATAAATGACAAAAATTTAAAATTACATAATCTCGATATTAATTTTAAAACGATTGCAAACTACATGTAAGCTTATATAACCAAAAGTTACATGGCTTTGAAAATGTCTTTTGGATACCTTCATATGGTTTATGGGGTAATTTATATTTTTCAGATATGGAAAATTGGGTTAATTCTCCAGATGCCAATTGCTTTTTTTAATGTACATTTTATTGTAACTAAAATTCATTTTCGCACTATTTTTGTTAACATTTAAGCCTAAATTTTGATATCAATGTTGCCCAATTCAAAGTATTTTCGACCATTGATTGTCTTAAAATGATGACGAATGCTAACATGTGCTAGTAACAACATCTGGCTCTACGTGAGCATTAATTTTATAGGCGTGGTCAACCCTTGTTTCCTCACAAGGACTAACTGTCCATGATTAATTTAATTTCTGGTCAACCCAGAGAGGTTTCACAGCGCCATAACTTAGTTGCCTGCTGTTTAGTAAATGCAAATGATGGATGGATGGATGGGATTGAAAAATCGATGATGAGAGATTCGAGCCTTCCGATTTATTAAGAAAAAATATTTGGCAAAGTCTATAGCGTGGCGTTAAGACGCGTACAGCTCTTCAAAAGCATTTTGTTGTTAGCTGCCTTTGTTATGCTGGCTGTCAAGTGTTTTGGCACAAAATTCTGGATTGTGCCTCTTAGCTTGGTATGACATAAATCACGAATAGACTCGGTTTGGTTGTTGGTGCTGCTGGCAAAGTCAACCCAGCAGATGAGATGTTGATAAAAACGATTTTTTGTTTGGTTAAGTTTGTTATGTGTGGGGCCTTTTTCATTTAGGAACAAGATCGACTTGGCAATGTGGATCTGCAGGGAGGCCATATTTCATTTTTTTTCTCATTGTCACTTCCCACTTGAATGATGAAAAAATGTCTCCAAATTCTAAAGGGTTACCCACTGCGTGTATATAACCTCTTCAAACGGGGTTAATTTATGGCGACACTGAGCCTGGGTCAATGAACATCAATCTATATCACGAGCCAGTTTTTTTTAATATAAAAAGCAAATTTTGGAATTGAGACAATGTTGTTTGAAGAAAAATGTTCCGTTGCACAGTTCAAATTAAGCTAACCCAAGCAAACAATCACACTAGCTCAATCTCCATTTAAGCTGGTACGATAAGATTAAAAAAAAACGTACAATGTAACATAAAACGAAAACGTTGTTTAGTTATTTTGCTTCTAGCTGTTTTAACACATGGAAAATACATACCATCGTACCGTGTATCGCTGCAACCCTACCATATACATGTAGTAATACCATCATTGTATGGAAGGTAACCAAAAATTCAGTGCATTTAACATCAATTTAAACTTCAAACTAGGCTCGAACTCCAATGGTTTTTGGTTAAATTTATTGTATTTAAATTGCATTGCACATTCGTATTTACAGCCATTCTTCGGATAGTAAAACTACATAAGTTTTTGATAAGATATCACAAATCTCATATTCAATTGAATACGACTGTCCTAAGAATGGCTGTAAGGCCGAACGAATGTACAATGCAATTTAAATACAATAAATTTAACCAAGACAATATCACAATCTCATATGCTATTGAATAAGAGATTTGTGATATCTGATAATTTTGTCAAAAACTTTCACACTTATTGTAGTTCTACTGTATGAAGAATGGCAGTAAACCCGAATGTTCAAGAATTTACGAGAAATTTAACCAAGACCACAGACTTTCAAGCGTTGCGTGACGTTTAAAATTCTATTAAAGGACTAGATTTTTTTTGTTTATCCTCCATGCAATGATGGCATTAATAGTTGGTGGCTTGCAACGAAACGCTATACGATGCTTATATTGCATATGTCAAAACCTTTATCAACAAAACATCTGCAAAACACGGTTTTGTATTTTACAACGTATTTTATACACAACTATGGCACACCAAATCGCCAAAATTTAAGAGAAAGCTACATTAAAAGTATAATAAAGTTTTTGAGCATTATTTTTGGAAGCCCATGTCTGTTGTTCAAATCTCAGTTGAATGTCAGTGCATCCGATCATAGCAGTTGTGAATATTTTATAATGTTATTACAGATGCACCAATGGTGGCATCGTGCTTCATCGTGAATAATGGTCATCGTCCAGCAGAGTACTGAGCAAACACATTACGAGAGCACTACACTCACCAGAGTATACATAAACTGTTTGAGCAAACAAGCAAGGCAGCCCTAGCACATCAGACGTCCAGCTGAATGAAAGACGAATTCAGATTGGAAAATTTCCCTGTGGTCAGCACGCCAAAATTCACGAGAACGTGGCATTAAAGCAACGAGTTCACATACAGGACACTGTACATCTGCGTTTCTATCAGATTTGTCAACAATTGGAAACCGCGTCAACTATTTTCGAAAGTAATTGGTAAATAAACGAGCTCTGCCAAATTGTAAATATGTCACGATTAGACCCTCATGATCCTCGCGTCATCGCGAAAACATTTAAGGTTCCGGGCAGGGGTCTGTCATGTGTGATGTCAAAATTTTAAAGGAGAGGATGGAGAATGGGGAAGAGGGAAATAACGAAAATGTCGATTATCGATGGCAGCCAAGACGAGGAGTAAAAAGATGTATCCTTCCTCAAACAGCTGAAATACTGACATTTAAAGTAAGCAGCAAACAACCAGGAAATTTCTTTAATTTTCACAAAAGTACCAGCAAATTATCACAAAATAATCAATAAAATGTTGTCTCAAAGTTTACGTATTTGGGAATTTTCTTGTAATAAAGTAACAGGACAACTTGTTGTCCTGTTCAATTAATCCTACCCTTAATGACTAATTAATTTTTTTTGGCCGAAGAAATAAATGACCATTTTTTATATTTTACTTGACATTCTCCTTGGATGGTTCTTGCATAAACATACCTCAAAATTTAAGATTCGTTATTAAAACTAATGGGATGCTGCCCCTGGATGTTGGCAATCAGTGGGTACATTCAAGTTCGCATTGATTGCGCCTTAAAGTACAGTATGCGTCTTATTTCTTAGTTGTTTTCTGATGGCTTTAAACGTCAGCATTTCAATTGTTTGAGGAACGATACATCGTGTTAAAACTGACAGTTACATTATGATTTCAATGCACTTAAACATTGTAACATTAGCTTCAGCTTTTCTAATTATGGATAATTTAGAGGATGCAATCACAACATTTATGGGTTACCCCTTTCCATAAAATAACCTTATCTGTCCACAATTATTTATTACTCGTTATCTGCACCACAGTCATGTAAATCAGTTGGCGAGCTCCATGTTTAGAAGATTACACAGTTGTTATCAACTGAATCAATATAAATTAATTAAAATAAAATTCGCGTGTTTTCAGGCTGTTTAATAATGAAGTTTTATCAAGGCATCACAACAAGATACGATATTTCACCCACTTTTCCCTCCTACAATTATCATAAAAAAACTCATAGCAGTTAACACCCTATAATGGTAATTTAAATTTAAAAATTAAAAATGATGCATTTAAATCCATCAGTTATGCACGCAATGTAACACTAAGAGATTGGGAATTAATAATTCAAAATCTGCTTCGTCGATTCCAAGGATACTCGAAGTAGAAACATTTGTCGGACAGCTAGGCCCTATTTCATAACACACGAGGAGTGAAGAATTGAAGAAGAGGAGCTAGATGGGCACATCAAGGGTTATAGGAACCTGTATGATATAGGAGCGATAATACCTACACTACATTGTCTCCGTGACCCATATTGGTCCCATGACCATTTAGGTTCATTTTACACCCCTCTTCTTCAATTCTTCACTCCACATGTGTTATGAAATACGGCCAACATGTCCGACACCATTCAAGCAACATAAAAATAAAACAAAAATAACAATCTTAAGTCGCATGTATTTACTTCGAGTACTCTTGAAATAGACGCAAAATATTTTGGGTTTCGTTATAAAATCACCAACGTTAATCTTCGCACTACAACGTCATATGTGTATGATAAATTAGTCATCTCTTAGTGCTACATTACGTGCATAAAAGGTTTGAAAACGTGCAATTTTCTGCTGGCGTCTGTTTACCAATGAAAATTTTGACGCTATCGAGCACAGCTATGGGATACCTGGAAACTGCACAATGCGAGTGGATCTCAGGGCGAAAAATGCAAACACACAACAACTGATGCGTATACTGGGTACAATGTTATTGTCGATTATAATGAGCAACGCGCATATCCCTCCTCCCATGCTTTTGTGACAGCAATTTTCGCTCTCCATGATGGATGATGTATGCTTATTATGCAGTCCCAGGTCTATCTACGACGTTGGCGCTTATGCATAAATAACACGTAGGGCCCCAATTTGCCAGGTAACAGCCTTAGACTAATAAATATGATGCGGAGAGAGAGACTGGAATGAAATTACCATCTACATAATGATGCGCAACTACACAATACCATTAAAAATTCCGCATAGTTCATTGGAAATGCAAGCGCGTGTTTACATTACGAGTGTGTAAAGGATGAGACAACAGACATTGTACATGTACTGTATATAGTATAGAGCCAGTTATTTGCGCAATTGGCTGCTCACGACTATTGGAAACAGGCCCACACGTTGCCAATACTTGTGAGATTTGTCAGTGTAGAAAAACAACGTGAAAGATGCTAGACGCCAAAAAAAAACCAAGAAAAGGATGTTGGTGGCCCATTTCCAATTTTGAAAAACTATCGTATTACTTATTTTTAATTTCTGCGTCCTAATATACACTGTAGACTGGCAAACAATAATTTTAGTCGATAAAATCCATGGCGAGACGTAGAAATTGCTTCTCCAAGCTTACATCTTATAGTCTGAAGACGTGCAAGGCCTCGTAACGACAAATACTTCAAATAAAAAGCTATATTTTGAAGGAGATTGAACATCATCCATTAGCATTGCTTACATCATAAATAGGAACGCAGGACAGGAACATCCTTTCATTTTCTAAAATCTTATTAACACCATATTAAATTTATCTCATTTGCCATGAATTGCGACGAACAGCAAACTATCCATTCTCTGTAGGCGTTAAGATCCAAATATTTCCATTACGGCAATTAATACATTAAAAGCTGAAATTAATTGCTCATAAACATAGTAAAATCGTTGCCCCATTGAGAAGATTGTGATCATTTTTACATTGAGAAACACGTATACAGTATATACATCAATAACGTCAATATATCAATTTGCAGCTCTATTTTTATGTTCTTTCTCAAGAACAAATTTTCTTCTCAATGGGGCAACGCAGTGCAATCTTTTTGACACCATTTTGGTGTGCAATAAATGATCAAAACGAAAGAAATGCAATATTTGCACTTTGTATCATGCGAACGTACATTAGAATATACAACCAAAACTTAACCCCGTCTGAATAAAAACAATCTGTTGTGTGGTGAAAAAACTGCGATTGCAAAGCGCCATTAAGAGATACCCATTTATGAAGACCAAAAAAGTGGAAAACGTGCATTTTACATTCGATGAAATATTGCATTAACTATATTTTACCGGATAAAATGAACAAAATCTTATTACTAGTAATTTAATGCGGACTGGTTTGAGACTGGATCGCAACATCATTTTACCCATCAGCCATACACCATAAGCTTAAGTCCCTCTAGAAATAGATTCGACTTTTACGAGCGTATTAAGAAATCCTCAATTCGCAGCCATGATAACTTTCAGTCGGCATAAATGACAATACATTTCAAATCCAATTTCAAAAAGAGACGGAGTCTGAGCAAAAACAACGTCGAATATGTAAACACGCGAGTAGAAGATTCCAGACGCTAGCAATAAGGAAATCCGAATAAAACCTTAATTTCACTTCACGAGGAGCTTGCTTCTGCTAATCCAATCACTCAGGAGTGTATATTTGTCATACATCAAGTAGGGGAAAAAAATAGTTAAGCGATACGACAAAAGAGGACAACGAATGAGCTCTCGTCAAAAAGATAATCACTAAACGCAACGCTAGCAGCAGAAATACAACAGACTAGACATAAGGGAGAAAAAATAAGGGACAGGAAAATTTCATGTTCAAATCCTCCGAACTGGCGCGTAATGAATTGGCAAAAATGGATGGGTTTTATCGCAATTGGGTTATAGCAATTGCATCGTCGCAGATAAATATAGAGTGCAGCTCCTGTAGGATGCGATCAATAGGCTTTAATGTCAGAGACCCAAAAAGTGGCCCCGAGAAAAATATTACGCCGAAAATGCAATCGAAGATTACCACAACAATCCGATATAACCTGATTAATGACCGCGAAAGGATTGAGCCGTATATTTACCTGCAATTGCGATCACAAACTTTACGTGTCCATCAACTCAGTTTCGATACTGCATCTTTGAAACAATAATCTTAAAAAATGTAGGGTCAAATTTTTAAATAATAGTAGGACGCTGAGTTGAGTGAAGTTGATTTGATATGATCAAATCGAGACTGTTTTCAGACTGTTTTCTGCTTTCAATTTATCAATACATTTTATTTTTACTTTTTTGGTGAAATATAGAAGCAGGGCTGATTAAGTGTGCAATATCTTACCTTTTAAAAATTAATGAATTGCCGTGTGAAAGCAAATACAATATTGTTATGTTGAATTTCATTAACAGCTTTAAAATAAATCCCTTTCTGCTAACTTTTCCATGTTTTTTTCTATGGTATTTATTTGAAAATTGACTACTGTAAGTGTGTCAAGCTTTGCGTTAACTAATAACTCGTCAAATATGTCCTTAAATTATTCGATTCATATATTCGAAAATATTTAAAATTCTTCTTCGACCCTGATTTTGAGTTGTGAACTGATGTACAGTGTATCTATACATGTACAGGGCCCACACAGAAATGAAATTTTCAACCTCCCTGACTTTCCCTAAAATTTCTGTATTTTTAAGAAAACAACTTTCTCCGACCACCCTGACCACTGAAACTGCAAAACTGTACGAAATGCGCCACATCTTTTACTTATTGTGATGGTATGCCACAGTTTCATAAAGAAACAGTAAATTTAACTTACTTTTCTTTTTTAAATTGACAATTGTCCTAAAGGCACAGAGAAGCGTTTTAACACAATTATGACCATAAATAAGGTACATTCAATCTTAGTTGGATAAAAGACATACATTCAAGTGATAACAGTCATTACAGGATGGCACTTTGCCGTGCCTATAATTACGCATTGGTTTCGTCCAATAAATCAAGTTTAATAATTCGCGTTTATTAAGCTGTATTATTCCCCTTGCGGGCGTGTTCTCACTCATCCCGAGTTTTGCGTGAATTAACGAGTCATAAAATCCAAATACTTAATACACTTGCTTGGGTTTATGCCAAAAAGTCAATTACCACCCCCCTTTTCACACCATATGGCATCACTGCGGGGTAATTAATAGTACAGACTAGAACATAGGCAGAGAAACATTTTCGCGAAACATTTTGCATTATTATACATTGGTGAAAGTTTTTGCTAATGCTGTTTAAGCACAAACTTTCACCAATGTATAATAATGCAAAATTTAGCTAAAATTTGAAGCTATTCAAGAATGAACGAAAAGCGACAAAACTTTCTGCAATGCACGAAATGATTAAATGTTTACTTTCGATTAATTATTCATTTTGCCCGGGTTGCACCAGCAAAGGTTAACCCAAACCCAAGGTGAACATCTAAGCTAAGTTACTTTAGGAAAAGCATTGCACCACAGAAAGTTAGGCGATAACCATGGGTAACCAAGAGCAAATGTTAGCACAGCTAATATGAGAGTTAAACTGATTTGAGGTTAAATGAAGGATGAATCACATGAAGATGCAGCATTACGTTATTTATAGACTTCATAGATGATGTACACTCCATGATGTACAAATCCATTTGATAATGTCAAATTCAAAGCACGTTTTAGGTTAAATAAAACAACAGTAATTTGGACTCGTATAATTGGAATTAAATACACGATATACCTGAAACATTCACACTGTAACACCAGATTTAGTTTAGGAAGAATTTTGTGAATTTCATCTTGAAATAAAATTTTGACAATGTAGGATGATAACGAATAAACAATGTAATTTTTAAAGAACATTTTTAAGGTTTAATACCATTTCACCAGAGCAGCAGCCCTCATCACACTGCATTACACAAAATAAAAGTTATGAATGCAAATTAGGTTAAATAAAATTAATAAAACAACAGTTTTAAAACCACTTGTTCTAGTAAGCTGAATATTGCATTTCATTAATATTTCATCAAGTCCAGCATTTGGAAAATTGGGAACAGATGCCCCATAAGAAACGAAGGTTCGGGGTCGTTCATAAAATACGAAAACCTGGCTGTCAACTGCCAATCTTAACATAATTCCGGTAATATTGACGTCGAAAACAAATACGATAAGATGTGGGTGGTTCACATCTAAATGCTGGCATGCTTGTCGATAGATGGCAGCAGATTTGCAACCCGCAATGTCAAAAAAGAAGAGACGGCATGAGATATAGGGATGTCCCATTAAAAAAGAAGACGGTCTTTGATGACACATGGCTTCCTGTCAGTTAGAGTTACCAGAGATATCTTTATGGCTCGTCTCTTAATAAAATTAGCAAAATTTTCCACTTATCCTAGTCACCATCTCCTATCCCTTTTATCATCATTCGTGGATAGGAGGTTGTTACACGAATATTTTTTCGTTCAAAAATCATACCCCAGTGCACGTCTTACGCCATAAAAGCATGGAAAAGAACGAACGTTGCATATACAAGATATCCAACGTTATAACTTATAAATACGCATACGGAGCTACATTACGCCATTTTTATGGGCAGCAGAATTTATATTACAATTTCCGGCACTTGCCAGAAAACGAGGATTTTTGGCTTTTGGTGGGGTTGATGGAAATACACTGGACATGCAGCCTCGGACCATGGCCTCCATCCCCAGCAAGGGCCATTAACATGAAGGGTTTCTTTAGGGGGATAATTTAGATCTATGGCCCATTTCATATGACAGGCAGATGGGGATGGTAAGGACTTAATTAGATTTGCAAAACTACTTTATAGAGCAGAAAACCACCGTTATAATTACGCTTCCACTCCCCGTTTTATATTACGCATTTATGTAACAGCTTCGCAACGTTCATAAAGAAGGACCTCGAGAATTCCGAGAAAATGAGCAAAACACTTAAGGATTTCGGTAATGCGATTTTTTATATAAATGTGCGGCCAGGACTCCCCCTTTAATCTGCTTTAGGGAGAAGGTGATCAAACATCTTTAATGCGATGGTGCAACCATTATCCTGAACAATAACACAGATCTTTTTCGGATATTAAAATTTATCCAGTTAGGGGCTGTGTTTAAACGATGCCCTTGTAGAGGTAAGGAGTAATACGAAGAAGTGTTTGTGTTCCACGTCAAAACAAATTCTACATTTTATGTTATTCCTCCATACCTTTCAAGATTGAAGTACATTTAATCGAGTAGTTAGAGTTACTAATAATTACAAGTAATTCGATATCATTTCTGAAATACAATACAGCAAGCACATATTTTCCCGGTCCATACATTTGTAACTTGGACACTAATACCTGTACTCGTTTGTGGAATTGGACAAAGGATATAATGTACCATGGGTTGCACAAGATAATGAAACTCTTGAAGATACATATCGTTTAGTAATCTGGTTGTGTTTACGCTAAATTCAGCCTCATTTGACTCGTCATAAGTTGTGAACATTCTCTAAAGCGTTTTATATCATTAATTTAATTTCACACCTAGTCCATCAAAAAGTAGAATGTGTGCCCAAGTAAAAATATGAATTGGTTAAATGGAAATGTAAATTGGAATTGTTTAACAATTCAATCAATATGTTTAATGACAACAATTAGTATTAATTGTTCATTTAATATCAATTGTTATTTAGCATGGTTATTGCTCAGTTGTTCTTAATTGGTGTCAATTGTTACCATTACCTTTTATGACCCATAGTTCCTAACTTGTAACTTGTAGTATTTCTGAAATT